>JAVQKC010211093.1:0-13908 GCA_036025475.1 Philypnodon macrostomus
TCGTTTTTGAGTTATCGCGTTCACAGCTAGGATCTGCGGACGCGGACGCGGACGCGGACGCGCACCGACGTGATTCCATAATATCGGCGACACGCTGTTTTCGCCGATATAATGACTACGACAAGAGCATTATTGCACACAGTCTTATAGTTGTATATGTGAGTCTCCTTTTTGTCTTTTAACAATGTAAAAATTATATGACAGATTCCAACCTAATTGTGTAATTTGTGTTTATTTTCAGCGTAAATAAAATTCTGTTTTTGAAAGGTGTTTCTAAGACATTTGAAGAAAGCTATAATTAAAAGAGAGACGTGACATTGGGCAGAATTGAAACTGAATTCAAACATATTTTAACTGACTTATTGTTCACATATGTGTGTCGATAGGAAGTAGGTGTGTAGGTGCCACATAAAATATGTCTATAATGATTGTGGAATTATCAATGGATGCAACTGAACTATATGGCATATGGATTTTAAAATGTGTTTCACTATTTCATGTAATTCAAACATTTTATTACACTTTAATAGCTATTTTTGACTCCTGACCTCTTTGGTATCACCAGAGTTTCACATTCCTTAATTAGTCTTTACCCTAACCACTCATTCTTCAGCGTGTCTATGGTACCCACGGGTTACTAATTGCCGACTTTGTGTGATGTTGCCCTTGTTTCACTTAGTTGCAGTGTGTCTGTGTCTATGTAAAAGCTGAGCTAAAGCAGGCATAGCAGCCCGTTGGCACAAACAGAAGGAGAACACTTTGCAAACACATGCATAAGATGAATATCCTCACACATATCATCTATCCCTGACTCCTGTCGCTGGATGCTGTTTTACCCCCCAAAAACAAAAAGGCCTTACAAGATAGAGCACTGAAACCTAAAAATACATCACAATATGGGCAAATGATTAAGTGCAAAGAAAATGATTAATTATTAATTGCCCAAACAGGCTCAACTCGTTGAATAACATCATGAACCTGGTGCTTTCTTGCTAACAGACCTCAAATTATTTTTTAGCAATGTGGCATTGAAGCAGATGTTTTGTTGTGATATTTTGTATCCGTCACGTCATCTCAAAACATGGAGGTCCCTGGATTAAAGTCCGACCGGGCCGGGCCTTTTTTTTTTGTTATGTTGTGTTATGTTGTTGTTATGTTCTCCCTCTATCTGTTTTCCTCTGGATACAGTGTCTCAGTGGCAAGTCCCCACTGCAGTTGCCCACTGCTCTTCACAGATTGCCCCAACAAATTTCAAATACCTAATTCCTAGCTTTTTTTGAGCATGGAAAAAACTAAAAATCACTGCTGCTATTTTCAACTTTTTAATGAAAAGTCCATGACGTTCTTTTCATCACAGTTTGTAGTGTAGTGCTTTGCTTAAACTACGCCACAAAGTGAATTATGAGATAAGTGATCCGTGGTGTAATTGTTGATTACGCGTTACATACTGCTGTGTTGCTAGAGTTTGTTTGCTCCAGTGTCTCTATGTCTTTGTAATTACCTAGTTTTTTCTAATCATCATTTAGCCACAAACAACAACAGTGGAAAAAATAAACAAGCAGCTGTCTAATCTTTCCTCCATCCTTCGCCTGTTCTCTGCTCACTCCCTTCTACACACACTGTCGAGCCTCTGCATTGTATTCAATATTAATGAAAACAATTATTTCACTATCGCTCCTCGCACTCATTATGATGTTTGTTCCTACAACACTCTTCGTGATAAGGCAACAGTTTCATTTAGCAAAGTGAATGAAACTATTGCAATTAAATAAAGGGCACATTATGACATTTTGTTTTAAGTGACAGAACATCTTTAGAAGTGGTATTTGATTATGAGTTACATATAGCAATGAAGGCTGTGGTTGTACAGCATATTTGAGTGGAGTCTGCATGTCCTCCCTGTGGTACTGTGAGTTCTCTCTGAATACTCCTGTTTCCTCCCACTGTCCAATTGCACGTGTAAAGAAAATCTGTCAATCTAAATGCTCATTGATAATGAATTGCAATGGGTGCTTGTCTGTCAGTGTGTCAGCTCTTCAACTAACCATAGTTACTAGGATGTAGGACCCAGGAATCCATGATCCCAAACAGGAAAGTGGATGAAGGTCACTGAACAATGGATGTTAATTATCAAATATTATAATTACCCCAATGGAAACACAATAATCCCCCCCAAGGTTTAAAGTATAATATAAGTAATTCACAAAATACCCTTTATATTGGTTGTACACACTCAATTGTCCCCGTCTGGTGCACTTGGCTCTTGTCCGTCAGTGAATCACAGTGACTGCTCGTGGACCAGTAGAGCCACTCAGTGCAGATGGATGGGCTTTTAATGATGCTGTGTTTGTTGACTGATGCTGTCTCACGTCGCCTCAATACACTGCACTGGCTAAGGCCAACTACTATCAGTGACAAAAGCAGCTTTATATATAAACACTAGTAATACTTTTGCTTTTCTACATAAAATATTAGAATTATAATAACCCCATTTTTAACATACCAGTAGGTCTGGAAATATTTGGGCAAAATGGCCTTGTGTGGTACATGGAAATTGAACAAAGATATTAGAATCTATACATATTTACACATAGACTGCTTCTATCAGGGGACCTAAAAGTTATCGGACAACTCACCAGAATAAACTGGCCTCACAACTGAGGGTAATTACTCTCTCTAGAAAAGCTTGTTTTTACATTATACTTGACAAAGATGGTGATATTGCCTTTATTACAATCAATGCATAATCAGAAATGTTATTTTGAAAAGTTTATTTGAAGTTTCTGTTAAATCTTCTCATTATAGTAAACCATCTTTTTCCCACACATTATTAGCAGTAATAAAAATAGTGGAGTGGACACAAAAACATAAACTCGGCGAACAAGAGCCAGATGCAGTATCCACTAATGACTCCTGTTTCAGCCTTGTTTTAGACACTGAGCAAAGCTAAATGATGCAGTCAGCCCACACTGTCTGTATGGAGCTGACTGTTAAACATGGAAGCACATTTATAATAGTCCAACCCAACCATCTACTGGGGACTATTAGCGCTGATCATTGCTCAGCATCATTTCATAAGAGTCAAAAAAGTGCCTTTTCATAGGAGCACAGAAATGATAATGCATGTGGTTAAATAGATTAAAACAGATTTTGAGAACAATGGGAAGAAGTCATTTGTCTTTTAATTTTACACTTGTGCGCATCATGAGGCTCTGGGGGTCTTTTTGAAGAGTGGAGTGTGAAGTGGAGTTGGAGCCGGCTCATTCCTCAAAGACCAGATGCTGTCTCTGCTGAAGAATTGTTTAATATTGCAGAACGCAGTATGACATACCTTCAACAATGTAAGAATGAAGTATTGTTAGTGAAGTCTGTTTTATGTTATGTTTTTATGTTGTACCCCAAAATGCAAAGTGAGCAGAAAATGACTAATCTTTGGTGCGGATCACTGCCTCTTACTATTGTATATTAAAGCACATTCTCCTGGCTTGTAGAACTAACTTAGGCAGGATTAGCTCCACAATTCTGAGCTCAACATCTCTGAGTCTGTCTGGGTAAAGAGACAGAATGCTCAAACCACAGATGAAATGGATGGAAAGACCAACCTGTTCTTCAAAAATGTATAGTGACTTCTGAAGACTATAGAACAACTGCCAGAAATCTATTTGCTAACAGCCTGTCTTTAAACCTGCATAAAACATTTGCACTTATTTGGCTTTATTGACTTCATGGTTAGCTCGTTTTTGGTGAATGTAATTGAATGATGTGAGTTTATACCACAAAACAACAGTCTTTTGCTGCTGCTGCTGCTGCCTCTGCCCCTAGAGTACACATATGAGTAGGTACCTGTCTGCTATAGGTGCATGATTTATGATCTCTATGCAGAACAGGTGTGCTTTGTTTGTGGCTCTATACTTCTCCAGACCTGTCACTTGGCACTTCTATTCGCCTCCATATTTCCCATTAAGACTCCATTATGGTCTATGGAAAGCTGTAGATCATCAGAGTTCATTCGTAATTCCACGTCTAGAAAATGGCAGGTATGTGAGTCAGCGTGTTTGATGTTTTTGAGCCTGACTGGCACATCAAGCCAGTGTGCTCCTTATGTCATTCCCAAACCTGGATAACTGGAGGGGATTGTGTCACAAAAGGAATCCAAAAGTAACCACGTTTTATAATAATTTAATAAAAACTTAAAACTATGACGTTCTATCGATTCTGTTGATATGCTGTTCAAACATTTGCTTTTGTAGCTTTAACTGTATTGTCTAAGCCAATAATAAATCCCCAAACCTGCCTGGTCATTATACCATTATACAGTTATGTTGGCCTTTCCAGTATTTTCAGTGCATCTTGACATTTCAATATATTTAAAGTCACTTTTGGGCAAAATTTTTTTGTCAGTGAAGAAGTAAATTGCACCTTTCTTGGCCACTATTTTTAACAATCGTGGGAGGATGATGTGTGGGATCTACGTAAAATAAACAATCATTAAAAAAAAACATGCCACTCATATCCACCCACTCCATCCACACACCTCACGTTTTGAAGCCATCTGATGTTTATACAGTTTTGTAGTAAAATAATTGTTTTTGTCAAGTTTAATTTGTGTTTTTTGCTGAAACAGACTTCACTTGCTTTCATTTTGTATGTACTGTCATTTCTTCAATTAGAACTTGAACTGATTTTATTAAAAATATTTTCATGTATTTATGTAATATTCTATATTTCTATTATGCAGGTGATATGAGCAGCAAATATGGGCCTTAATTGTGATACATTGTGGATTATTGTCAGACACAGGATTTCACAGAGACATTCAGTGACAGACAAACATTCACTCGCACATTCAGGTTTCAGTTTATTTGTCATATGCACTTTCAACACAGGGTCAGAAAATGCAATGAAATGCTTTGGATCGGAAGAACCATTAGACTCGCTAAGATACTCATGAAGTACCAGTAGCATGCAATAATAGTACATGGTTAAAAAGTGTGCAAAAAGAGATAAGTAACAATATAATAAACTTCTAATTAAAAAGTACAATAATAAAAAGAGAAAAATACCAAGGTGCAGTTGGATTTAAATAAGGTGTAGGTATTTCACAGGTGGTAAAATACTTATACAGATGAATTTTGTATTGCACATGATATAGTATTGCACATACATGATACATACATTTAAATAGTGCAGCAGCAGTAAACATATTACGTAAAGTGATTTAGTGCAGTATTATTGAGAGTTCAGTATTATTGATTCATTCACTATATTGACCTACCTGGTAAAATAAAGGTTGAGAGATATGGGCAATTTATAGACAACAGTATAAGCATGTATTTGGAGGAAAGGCACTAGCAGAATTTACTTAAAGAACTTGAGAAATTATCAGCTGGCCCAAGGATCAAATTTACAGCATCCTTGCTGGAAATCATGGGCCCAAATACAAAAATAGCCCATTTAAGTCAAACATTCTTCTGTTCAAGAGTCTTTGTGTTGCTTGAATCCAGGTAACTATAACCTCACCATTACGACTCAGCCTTTATACACACTGAAATATGAGTCTATTTTAGTAGGTCTACTGCTTTAGTCACAGGGAGCAGGAACTTATCATGTTCAGACAAAGTGCTGCTGACAAACCTCGCTGAGCCAGGACTGCCCCGGGGTTTTTCATCAATGCCCCCCATAGTGACACCCAGCGCCGCAAAGTGATGCCATGCTCTAATGAAGGCTTAAGCTGATCTATGATTGGCTGAGGTGAGCGTGCCAGGGTTCCGGTGGTAAGAGTGAATGTGGTGTGGGGTATGGAGTACAGTGAGGCTACAAGGAGCTGAGTTTGGGCATGATTAGACTGTTGAGAACCATGGTGAAAATGGCTGCACAGGGAAAAGCACTTTGATTGAGATCTAAAAGACTGGATCCAGGGCACTTCTTAAGAAAAGAGAAGTTGGCAGGCTCTCAGGAAGCTGCTTGGTGAGCACGGTAAATACAAAACAATAACTCGCAACTGTCTATCTTAATTTAGGTATAAGTGTTAACAACAGATGTGAATAAATCCTAGTTGATTGAAATAAAAACAATCTTACTAATAGTGTTTTAAAGGGCTCCTGTTAAGCTGACTCATCTTTTCTATACCACGATCTACCATGTTATAATGCAGTTTGCTTGTGAAATACATACCGGTGGTTTAAGTTTGAGTAACCTCATATGCTCAGGCACTGACCTTCTCAGTAGCTGAAGAAAGTTGAAGAAACCCGACCTTGCTTCTGCTATCGAGGAACTTAAAGAAAGAAGAGCTAAGCCTGCTTCTTCAGAGACCGTTTACTTGAACACATTTGCCTGCCCCTTTGTCCTGAATGCCTGCCAATTGTGCACCACATTCTTGAATCTTGGATTTGACTGAGAGAGTCATTCATAAGTCTAATGAATGGGCACAAAAGCAAAAGCATTTAAGCAAATAGCCGTCTGTTTATGGCAGTAGGTGTGTGTGGAGGAGGCAGATGGGACGTAGCAGGAGCGTGGGCGGAGCTCAATGTGTATGCCCTTCCTATTCTTCATCCAATTTACTACTGTCTGCTGATGTTGTGATAGAAAATTCAACCAAATCAAGTGGGTTGGAAAAAAGCTAATGACAAATATTTGCCTGTTTACGTTAAGATTTTGCATTTGTCTGTCGACTGCAGGAGGAAAAAACAACAATAATGTGCCCCTAGTTAGCATTTTCAGTTAATTTGAATACTTTGAATGAATGTGTTTGTTTAAATAAGCCCTAATGTAATATAATACACTATAGTAAAATGAGGGTAGGCCATTGTTTTTTCAGCAGATTCAATTTGGATATCACTCCACATCAGCTAAACACAACAGATCCCAGATGCTACTTTAATGTTCTCATTACAAGAACCCTTTTCTCTTCCCAATGCCCTCTGAAGAGCCTTGCAATTTCCAACAGTTTCCCAAAATGACTAAAACTCAAAAAGACAGCACTTTCAACGTCACTGGCCAATGCCAAAGACTGAATCAGAATGAGATAAGCAGCAGGAGTTTCTTAAACCAGTCTACAAAATATTAGCCTGGACTAAGAAATATTAACCTGCAATTGCTCTGAACAGGACCGAAAAAGAAAATAATAGAAAGGGAAAATGATAGTTTTAATCAGTGAATTTTCTAAAGCCAGTCTGGAAGTTCACAATTGAACTTTCTCATTGTGGACAGTGTGCAACAAACACAAGTGTATTTCATCCTTAGGTGCGCCTTAGGTGGTGTACACCTTGGGCAGTAGCCAGTCACATGACTAGACATTGACAAACAACTATTCACACATCCATTGACAATGTACTATGATATCACCAATTCTACTAAGAACCCATTGTAACATGGGAAGAACATTCAACCTCCACCCACAGAGACTGTTGGCCAGCTCCAAGATCAAACTCACAACCCTCCTTGCTAAGAGGCAGAGGCAGAAGTCTTTATTTTGTATTCTTTTCTAAAAATAAATCAGTGTTTGTATTGCTTTTATGTCTCCCTTCCTAAAACATATACAGTACAATTACATTAAGTCTTTTCCCTCTATTTCATCCATTTACTTCCCTCTGAGTGACTTTGGTTTGGGGACTTTGTTGTTCCATTGATTGAACAAGACCATCAATAGCTTTCAAATACAGCTCCTTGTCTGAAGAGAAGCTGCCAAGCATGAACGCCGGCACCTCAAAAGATTTCTCTCTAATACTCTCCACTTTCCACTGCTATACCCAACGCTCACTGCTATTATTTCCAGCCTTTTGCCTTTGGCCAATTCACTGTGTTTGGAGGTTGAGAGGTGCTTTGTCGCCCCATGATCGGCAAGACACCTGAGCAAGCCCAGGTAGAAATGTTTCCATGGTACCCAGCGCAAGGTCATCTGGACAACAATATAAAATCGGACCTCCTGGGAGCGGACCCTCCTTTGACACCGCTGCTTATGAGTCCTATTTTGCCATCAGCCCCCAATCCACCCACAAGAGAATAGGCTTGACTGAACCTTTTTTCACTGAGCTCTCCAATGGGATTTAACATAGGCAGAAGAGTTGCCACCTGCGGGGGTAAGAGTGGCGTGGAGCTTGAAGGAGAGCTCGGCAACTTTTGGCAGCAGTGGCGGCACAGGTCTCGGAGGTTTCTAGTAATGGCCCCACTTGGCCCAACCTACTGCTGTTGGTCAGATGGCCTGCTCCACTACCGGGCGACAAGGCCAGGGGCACGCTTTCACATTCACTTCAGCCCCCGTCTTTGTCAAAGACTCTCAATGACTTTCCAAAAATAGGCAAGTGGGAATTCAGCGAACGAGTGGAGTTGGAGTGTTGAAGCAGTTTGAACGAGGGAAAAAATGGTGAAATAAAAGCCAGTCTTAAGTGCCTAGGTGCGAGGGATCGGCATAAGTTACTTTAATGCTCTCATTACAAGAACCCTTTTCTCTTCCCAATGCCCTCTGAAGGGCCCTGCAATTTACAACAGTTTCCCAAAATGACTAAAGGTAGTTTTTGTGCGAGCTCTAAAAGGCAGCATTTACCTTCAGCACTTTCAGCATCACTGACCAATGCCAAGGACTGAATCAGAATGAGATAAGCAGCAGGAGTTTCTTAAGCCAGGAGCATGAAATAAAACGGCTGATACAATGTCGTACTGTGCTTTTTAACAATGTTTGAAGGCATCTAATGTTTGGTAATATATTTGCCTGGCGGGCCGTGTTTATCTCTATGTGGCAGACCGGTGTTTCAGATGAAGACATTACTGTGGCAAGGGCCCCTGGGGTCTCCTGTCCAGCAGCAGCACACCCACATCCCTGGACTATGGGACTAATAATTGTTAGTAATCCCAATGGGCAATGGCTCTGGTTTTATCTAGTGTGGATGTAATCCTGAGATCTAGATCTAGAAGACCCTCTCTACACCTGTCCAGAGGCCCCCTGGAGGTTTTCCAAAGAATCACAGGAGTGTCTTTTATAGAAGATGGGAATTCTATTTGGTCTGAAAAATAGATACTAGTTCAGAAAAATATTACCAGGAACCATAAAAGGCAATAAATATATAAATAAATACAGTACATAAATAAAAACATCCAAAAATCTTAGTATAATAAAAAATATCATCTATTTGCTATATTGCTAAATCCATATAAAAATGTAAATTTAAATAGTATTTTGGACATTTGAGTGTTTACTATTCCTTGCAAAGCTCTTGATGTTTGGTTTGTTTCCTCAAACACATTTTAATACAAAAATGTGGATTTGGAGATTTTTTTTCAATCTGAATCGTTGAATGTTTGGATCATGACCACATACTTTGAACACATACTAGAGCAACTGAAAATGGAGTACTGAAGTGCTTCTAAATGCTGCCATTACAGAGAAGAAGACACAGTGGAATAGCAGTAAATGAGGAAACATGTTTAGCCTGAGGATACAGAGACTGGATCTGACCTGTGTAAGCTCCACATTGGCAGGCACATTGCCCCAGGCCGTGTCCTGAGGGCCAGATAAATGTTGGCTTTTGTGGGCTTAGTGGATAAAATTGCTTTAGCTTTAAAGAATAATGAATAGCTTGTTAGAAAAAAGGCTTTTTTTGTTCTAATCTATGCCAAACATTCAGCACAGTTTCCAGTGTAATACAGACATACTGGCATGAACATTAAATACCTCTCTTATTGTCATATAAGTCATTGTTTTGGTCCATGTGTGTTTATAGTTATTAAATACAGTATTAGCTTGAATGATAACAATAATAATGACCCAGTTGTGTTTTTGTCTGGTAATTCTGCCCATGGCCACTTGTCCAATCACAAAAGAAAGTAATAATAATAATGGCTTGCACTTATATAGCAGTTTTCAAGATACCCAAAGCGCTTTACAATCAAGTCCATTATTCATTCACCCAACAGCCTCTTCAACCACCACCAAACACCAATCACACAACCACATTCACATATACACACATACAAGGGTTAGGTGTCTTGCCCAGGTACACAACAACAGTATACGCTCAGGAGGGGATTCAAACCCGCTTACTCACTGTGCCCCTGGCGCCCCAGGAAGCTCTGTGGTCCAGGATGCAATGTCTACGTACATGTGTTTTGTCCTTAAACCAATCTTTTAAATTGAATCTGCAGTACCATGTTGAAGCACTAGGTTCTCAAATTGCATATACAGTATTACCCAAGATATCTTATTTAAACTGACAGTTTTTTCAGGGTGTACAATTTGCTATCTATTACAAGCTGTTTTTCTTGTTGACCTTCAGATCCCCCGCGGAGACCCTACACCATCACTGTCCACGTGGGCTGGAGGTAGTTGGACTCTTTCCTGGATCCTGCCTTTCTAATGAGGGGTATCAGCATTTTGGCACAGCTTACTGGCAGCACACACACACACACACACACACACACACAAATGGACACGGATGAGGTGCGGCTCTACAGAACTGTCCCACTGTCCTGCTCCAAGAAAATGGTGCCCAGAAGGATTGTGTTGCATTATCCAATTTTAAAATATGCCCATTATTTTCACAGTTTATATTTAATCCAAGAAGCACCTTCGGGATCCTGGTTATTTGCAGATAATAGAGGCCACATTGTTTGCAAAGCGGTATTTTTTACAATGTCACGGTATGCAAGGTATTACTTTCAGCTTTTTCCCTCTTCCTTTGTGTGTGTGTGTGTGTTGTACAGCCGACCCACAAATAGCTTCTGCTGGTTTTCAACATCATCACGTCTGAAATAGAGGTGCCTTTGAATGGACAAAGTCATATTGTTCACGGTGAATCTTAAGAAAAAATTCAGTAGCAAAAAACGAGTGCACCCACGGGAGATACTTTCACGGGTGCTACAGTCTCATTATCTTGTCACATATCATAAAAGTGACAGCGGAGTGGCCAGTCTTGGGGCCTCAGGGGGAACGTGTCCAAAGTCTCCTGGTGCATCCTTCCAGTCAAAAGCAGCTTGCACCTCAGTGTGTGGTACATGGGGGTCCTGGGATGCACACCTTAGTGAATAGTATTGATTATGTCCCCAGCACCTTCTGCAGAGAGTGCTCATTGTGTCTGTCACGCCCACACAAGGGAGCCCTCCACAAACACACAATCACAGACAAACACGTACAACGCACAAAGCTTAAACATCCACTGGGGCTTAGCTGCTTGACAACTGCTTCACTGTGCTCAATTAAAAAGGCTGAAGGTGGCCTTAACAGTCTACAAAATACAACTTAAAGAATATGCCCAAGAAGCCTAAGAAATATTATACTGGATTAAGAAATATTATCCTGGACTGAGAATTGCTCTTAACAAAAAAACTAAAAAAGAAAATAATAAAAAATCATGGTTATAGTTTTAATCAGTCAATTTTTGAAAGCCAAATGAAAGTCTGGAAATTAGAAATTAGAACAGAAGCAGGTTCACAATTGAATTTTCTCATTGTGGTGAGGGTAATGAAGCTGGTTCCATGTCCTTAGCTGACATGTCTTTTGCATGTAAGGAGTTGCACACGCTTTTTATTCTATGTTATCTTTATTTTACCTGTCTATTAAGTAGAGTTTTTTTGTCCGACATTACTTTTTTTGGTAAATTCTCAGTGAACAGTCTTTGTCAACACAGACCTGGGGGACGCAGAAAAATACTAGGCTTTACTGGTGTGTGTGTGTGCGCCACCGAATAGGATCTAAACATCCTCCTGTTAAAGTTTAAAGAATGAAAATGCTCAAAATGTTACTGATCATTTCTCTCACTCTCATTTTATCATTTGTCATGGCGCTGTGCACATGCATCCTTAGAACATCAGAAATGAGGTTTTACAGCTTTGGTGACCTCACAACACAAAAGCACAGGACGCCGGCCCAAGGGTACTATGCCTTTTTCCAAAACCTCTATGGTATTATTGATTTTATTAAACAAAAATGCAATATATAACAACAATGCTGTCTTTTTTTGGCTGAAAAAAATGAAGCACATACACTTTAGCATAGTCAATGCAAAGAGAAGAAAGTGTGGATTTTCACCTGTATACCATACATTCAAAGGTGAAACCAAGTGTTTTCAGCCCCTGAGAAGGTCAGCGCCTGAGGAAACAGACTGAGATGTGTGATTGAGACAAAATCCAACTCTGGGTATTGTTTTGACAAGGAAGCTTCATTTTAAGACAGTAGAAAGTGTGGCTAAGAGAGAGTGGCTTAATGATAAAATTACAAACTGTTCTTCATTTCCCGATAATAATGTAATTTGCATTTCTCCAAAGAAAGGCTGTATAAATCTTGTCAAAGAACAAATTATCAGCTTTGTGAACCTCTATACAAGGTGCAGGGTAAACAAGCGCATACAGATCCCGACACATGTGGGGGAAACGTGTTAATTGACCAACCTGTCAGGCGATTATTGTCGGTTGACCTCATAACCAAAATGTGTTTCTGATTATCATGCTCCAGAGGGCCTGTTGTCAAGGAAGCCCTGTTTTAAACTGTTTAGACAGCACCTTCCACAGTCCACAGGGAGCCAGCTCAATCAGGCAAAAATCTAATCTAAAGTTTGGGTTTAATGGAAAATAAACATATTTCATATCCGCTTTGCATCAGGGTTTGATGGAAAAATTGTAATGATGTAAACCAGAGAAATGATTGGATAATTTGCATGAAACAAGATTGCTGCGACTCATAGCCCCTCACTTTCAAATTCCTTAGTCTTGTCAAATACACCGTCAGTGTTGTTGGTTAGTCAATCTGTTGTCTGTTGCAAATATGACTTTAAAAGTAATAGTTGGATTTGGATTTTTATAGGAGGCCAGTAATAAACCCAGGAACTATCTGACCTGATTTTTTATCTTAATGGCGACAGTGGAGCAGTATCACCTGAGCGCATACTGGGCAAGACACTTAACCTACATTGCCTATGAATGAATGTGATTGTTTGACACCACCAGTGTATGGAGTGAATGGATAATGCAATTGTAATGAGTCTTTAAGTGTCCTAAAAAGCTCTATATAAGTACAATGCATGATTACTAATTAAACAGCTTCGGAGTTAATGACTAAATGAGTTGTTGGGGTGAATGAAGCTTCCTTTGTCTCCCCTTCAGGTCTCTTGGCAAAAAACAACCTGACTCAATGCCCCCGTCCCTGAAGTTTTAAGTCAAATCACATGTGGTATAAGAAACAAAAATTGCTTTATTGCATCCTTTAGTAGAAGTAGAAAGATGCTAAACAGATGCAGAAGTCATCTTTGTCTTTTTTGTTGTATTCATCTCCATGAAACAGTGTGAATTTGAAAAACTGAAATCCATTGCAACATAGGGCCATTGATACAAACTCCAGCCACAAATCATTTGAAAGAGACTTTGTGAACAACCCCAGAGATAAGGGAATAATTTGCATGTAACTGGCTGATTTTCGCTGCAGACCACGTCCTTGTCCGTGATATTACAATCAAATTCTTATGCATAACATTTCCTCAACTGTGAAGCGATTATTGAATTTTTCACCAGTAAATGTCCAAACAACTGCACGATAAAAGCAAATGAGATATGGCTCGATCGAGGAAATTGAACTGATGGGCCCAATCTTTGCACTTTTGCAGGTCATTTAAATGTTTATGTTTTATTTTTTTATTTTTTTTGTTTTTTTTAAAGGGTTGAATCAGAAATGTCAGCATCCAGAGACAAATACAAGGCAGTAGTTACGCTTGGGGAGATGAAGATAACACAGCCAAATCAGAGGGCTGAGGTTACTGTGTTTGTCCTGGAGATTACAATCCAAACACACAAACACACACACAAACAAACACACACACACACACACACACACACACACACAAACACACACACACACACACACGCATACACACAAACACATACACACACACACACACAAACATACACACAAACACACACACACAAACA
>JAVQKC010211141.1:0-14899 GCA_036025475.1 Philypnodon macrostomus
AATAAAAAAAATACACAGGTGCAGGTAGGATTAAATAAGGTGTAAGTAGAGTATTTCACAGGTGGTAAAATACTTCAGATGAATTTTGTATTGCACATGATATAGTATTGCACATACATACATTTAACACCTTGAATCTACCACTCGAGACTAACACAGAGGCAGAGAAATGGGATAAAGGTTGTAGCATTGACAAACTAGTCCAAGCATAGAAAACCCATAATAACATTTCAATCTTTTATTTTGCAAATTAGATAATGGTGGGTGATGAAACACCAAGTCAAGTCTATATATCACTTATAAACCAACCATTGCATCCTATAAAGACATTATTTTTCTAGTTAAGTTAAGAGGCAGACGTAAATACAGGAGAAAGTGTGGCATGGCAAAACGAGTGACACAGCTGTAAAAGTGTTAAAGCTGCCGAAATCCTCTCAGACTAATGCTAAGTGACTGCTGGTGCTTATTCAAGTGGAGAGAGACTTTACCTTTCGATGTTCTTGCAAGTTTAGTGAAGACGAGCACTTTCTGTTGCATATGGTACATGTGAGTTTTCGTCTGGCACTTCCTGCGAATGACAAAAAAAGTTGAAAATGAAGTGATGTTGGATATAAGTGGAGTGGACATTGTGGTAAAACGTGTTGAATTGAGAACAAAGAAGTATTATATGGTGATAATAAAATAATGATGAGCTGTTAAGTCATTATGTCATAAGGAATAGCAAAGGTTTTACTCATCAGCAAAGTTGCTTTTCATCATACCGCCATTTTGGGACATTTTGTCACCCACCCCTTACCCTTTTCTGAGTCACATGACCCACATCTGTCAAGTCTGATCAACTTCCTTCTCGCCCACACATTCCCAGTCCCAACCACACTGGTAAAACATGAAGGGTGCCTGGTTCTCTGCTCTATTCATCTTCAAAATGAACGCCTTGATTATGGCTTAAAAACTTGATTGAGATTTCACATATCCCCCTTCTGCCCACCATCCCGCACTAACTAGCGGTGGAAGAGCAATTATTTTCAAAAGTGAGCGGCCCCGGAGCACTCAGGTCAGCGATTATGCAGCCCAAGTATTTAGACAAGTGTCTCAACATGGCAGTGATTTTAAACGGTCCTGGAGGAGCACTGTTACTGCACTTCCATGAGTGCTGAGGCTGCTAATGGACTATTAACTCCATGTGATGTGAAGAGAAAAAGGTCTGCATGGAAATATAGGATATGATATAGGAAGTGTGTAGTGAAGAGGGTGTTTTATAACAGTGTGGTAATAATAAGTATATCAATAATAAATGGTACAAAAATATTTTATCTTAGAATATGGGTTTTTCCTCATGTTACATTTAAGATAAGCGACCAAGAGTTCTGACAAAAATGGGACCAATGTGTGCTGCTTCCCCATAAAGCATCATTTCTGAAACACTATATATCTGTATGTTCACAATAACTTTTTATCTCAAATGACCATTAAAAAAATGGCTTGGCTCCATTAGCCAGACCACCTCAGAGTCAGAATACAGGACATAATCCAAAATGTCATGCACTAATGTAGGGCAGAACAACTAATTAATTGTGATTAATTGATTATTGATAACATTAGCACGTAGGTTGTTTCAGGCATCACAATAACACTTATTTTAGCGCTACTGTTATGACATCCAGATTGCTTTAAATGATCGATGGTTTGACGATGATAGATGTTCATATGTTGCTGATGTGAGTGCGCTGTTAACCTGTGTGGACGTTTCCTTTGTGTTTCTTCAGAGCGTCTTTGCTTTTGAATCTTTTCCCGCAGCTCTCGGCCTTACATATGAATCTGGCGTCTCCTTTACAGGCTTCTTTATGCTGCTCATAACTACGGAAAAGAAAAAAGACAATATTTTGAAACTGAAGTGAACTGAACTAGCTCCAACATAACTTCCTGTACCTGGATTCTGAGCTGAAGGTGTTGTGGCACAGTGAACACTCGTGCGCTTTTGAGTTGCTTGTTGGATCCACTGATTCAGAACAATGCAGAACACTGAAGAAGGATGTAAAGTCATAACAAATTAGACATTAGACAGTAAAACATCAACATATCTACATTCGAGACAAAACAGTTTAACCAAACCTATTTTCAAACCTATATTATGTCTGAATGAATAATACTGGACCCTTTTTCAGAGGTATTAAAAGACAGGGAGATGGCGCACGGTCAAAGAAATGACGATCATTATACGACAATGGGCTGAAGTGAGTGATGGAGCTGTAAACTCACTGGCGCTGCAGAGCCTGTTTGATGGGAAACTTCTTGCCACAGTTCCTACATTTGAACTCCTTCTCCTCCGTGCTGGGCCTCTGGTGCAGGCTCTGGAGGTGGGCAGCCAAGATCTCCTCGCTGGGAAAGCTGCTCTCACAAAGCAAGCACGGGTGGTCCTCCTTCTTTATGACCAGCTCTGTGAAAGTAGGTCATGAAATGCACAGATCAAAGATGAAAATAATTTCTGTGGTGGAGCTTTAAGTGTTTATGATACATTTTTGACAGTATGTAATTACAAGGGCAGGTCAATTGAGTTTGTACCCATTTCAACGAGATGCTTGGCCTCTTTGCTGTTCTCATCGTCGTCTTTGATGCCCTCTTCATCCTCTTCTTCCTCCTCTTCCTCCATGTCGCTGTCCAAATAGCCAATCAGGAGCTCTGTGTCGGTCTCAATGTCATCCACTGCCAAGTAGAAGATGTTCTCTCCATCCTACAGCATAAACAATATATATATATATATAAAAAAGTGTAATCATTCTGATTCTACCTTCTCAAACTCAGCCAATCACTGTTCAGATTAAGATTGAAGCCACAACCTTCTCCCACCCCATCACCACCTCAGCAGAACTCCCTCTCCTTCTCCATCACCATCTCAGCAACTGAACTGTCTCATTCCCATCCTCCAGACTTCTCCATCACCATCTCACCAGCAGAACCATCTCCCTCTCCTTCTCCATCACTACCTCAGCAACAAAACTATCTCACTCTACTATCACCATCTCACCAGTAGAACCATCTCACACTCAATCATGAACGAATCAGCAGCAGAAGTATCTCACTCTCCTCCATCACCACCTCAGCAACAGAACTGTCTCATTCCCATCCTCCAGACTTCTCCATCACCATCTCAACAGCAGAACCATCTCAGACTCAATCATCAACACATCAGCAGCAGAAGTATCTCATGCTCCTCCATCACAACCTCAGCAGCAGAACCATCTCAGACTCAATCATCAACACATCAGCAGCAGAAGTATCTCACTCTCCTCCATCACAACCTCAGCAGTAGAACCATCTCAGACTCAATCATCAACACATCAGCAGCAGAAGTATCTCACGCTCCTCCATCACAACCTCAGCAGTAGAACCATGAAAACTATTGAAGAAATTGTTGATAGCTTTTCAACATTTGGACCAAAATTATTATTAGTGTTTGTAATGTTGCTGTTAAAGGGTCTATTGATTGTCTTTGATTAATTACAAACCATGATGTCTGATTGCCGAAAATCCTGAAAACGATGGTTGTAAACAGAATAACTTACTGTTTAGCTTGGCCTAAAATTGACCTCATTACTCCCCAAACACAAGTCAGCCAAGGCTGATGGAGGGCAGAGGTCAAAAGCTCAAAACACTTAAAAATATTATAATTAACTTTGGCATTCTCTGGGTCACGCAAATGATCAACCAGTCGTCGTACCTCAACTATGGGATTCTAAATATACATAAATAATGATTAAGAAGAGGAAAGCTGCACAATAAATGTCAACAGTGATAGAAGGCAGAGCTTAAACACACATGGGACGACCTCTAAACAACCAATCACTTTGGACATTTGTGTATTAACAGCAGGAACTTCGCCCTTAGACTTGAAATGTTCATCTTCTCCACATAACTACTGCTCTATTTTTCTTCAGCTCTGAGAGAATAATCCTTTTTATCTTTTAACCAGAGGAGCAGAAGGTGACATTTCCCAGAGACATAATGCAAGGGCTGGTCTCGGCACATGTCAGTGTATTTTGGTGAGACTTAAAATTGTGATTTAGAGCTTGTAAATGTTTGCTTTTTACAAGCCTGGACAGTGTTGTTTACATAGGCCTTGTCAATATAGTATTTGTGAAGATATGCATTACGGTATACAATATATTGTTAAAATGTATTAAGTGTACGTATAGTGCAAATACTTGTTTATAGCCACATTTAAGATGGAAGTATAACAGATTTATGCACCAAAACAGCAGCCTATAGAGTCCTTCACGCCATAAGGCAAATCAAGTTCTCTCTACAAAGCAGCAACATGCTTGTTCTACATGTCTGGGGCTCACAAGTAAGTAAGCATTACTCCTGCTCATTCTCATACTTCCTGGTTTGTGAACATGTACCGAGGCAGTGTGTGCTCCATGTGTGAGACTGTGGGAGGGGTTTGGGAAGAGTATCAAAGGCTTAAGGGAGAGGGAGAGGAGTGAATCCGATTTTTCATAAAATCAGGTAGTGAAGCTCCTTCACTTTTCAAATATGGATACAAATTATTGTATGTTTTTTTTTGCCCAGCTTTATTAATTGTGTAACCACGGTAAATTAACTGATTCAAAAATGAAGATTTTTTTTTTCCTTTTAGGACCATTTGCTGGTCATTTAGGGATTCATTGTCCACTGAAAAGAAAATATACCTGAATGGCAGCCAAGTTCTTCTGCTCTTGTGAAGGCGCCTGATGGACAAACCGCAGCCAGTTGGCATAACGTGGGTTACTGGCGTCCAGAATATACAGAACATCTCCTTTACTGCCGCGGACCTGGGAGAACACATAAGAGTATCAGCTTACACACTTTGTTCCTTTGTGTTATTACATCAAAGTGTCTGGCTTCAACATATTAGCACCTAATCATGTGAATGGGCCTGTACCTCACAATGTGGCAGCTACAGATAAGTACATCACAGTCTTTATGTTCTTACAATGAGGAATAAAAACACTTTCTTTTATTTGTCTGTGCAATTCATCTACATTCAACAGCATAATAATCAGAAAGGTGAGTTTTTTACTATGGGCTTTATAGGACATAATTTTTCTTCAGCATTATTATTATTACTTTATTTTTTCAAATAAATTCTTGCTCTTTTTGGCAACCGATGTTTTAAAACATCCCAATATTGAAGAAATTTTGGTATATGAACGAGAGCAATGAACAAAGGTACCTTTCAAGGCTCTGAATGAGTAAAGGCTTTTTGAGTGTAAGTGACTTGTATGACAAACGTTCAAAATAAAAAAGTCAATTATATTTAAGTAAAGTAATAACTAGGGGGCAATATGTGATTAAGAATATATGTGCAATCACCTCCCACATAAGCCTTGTGTCTGAGCTCTCATCCAGTTCACCAGGCAGCTTTTTCTCGCCGGCAAACGGGCCAAACTTTTCTCCCTTAAAAACAAAGAAAAGGGTCACATGTCAAACTCTTTGCCAAACGGAATTATTGTAAAACAGTCCAGCAAACCATCCAAAACCATGTTTCTTCTCTGAGACAAATTGGACAGCTACAGTAGTGTGCTTGATGTGACATGGGAATTCCTCTGTAATTTTTTCCTTGGAGCTTCCATGAGTTTCTACAGTTAGCGGTTGTGGCCTACATTTGGTTTATGTTTGTCTTTCCATAGATAGAGAAGCAACATACAGCCCACATAACAACATTTACCTTAATGTACTTAAGCCTGCTCAATGTGTTACGTCTACACCTACATTAAACATTAATTTTTTTAATTAATTGACCATCCTTCGCTTATTAGCATTAGTTCGCAAGTGCCTGAAGCCTATCCTGAAACTATGGGCTTTAGGTGGGGTACAACATGGACAGTGGCCAGTTAGTTGTAGGACAATGTAGAGTCACCCATTTACCTAATACATGTATGTCTTTGTAAGGTTGGGAGGAACCTATAGAGAATCCACAGTAACACAGAGATGACATGACACACCTCCCAGAGTGATTGTGTTTCACCTGGCCGGAGAAATGAACCCACAACCTCCTTACTGGGAACAAAAACTGGCACATGATTTCCCTTTCTGCAAACTTACCTTCTTGGGCAACTGTAATAAAAGGTAAATTATATACTACCTGCGTGACATTGGCAATGGACAATGGTGGACTGATGTGTGCTGTCACTGAGTGGGTAGGTCCTACGTAATAATATTGGTTAGGCCTATTGGAGAACATTAGCGAATGGATCCTAGCGTGAGGGGGGCGTGGCCTACATATGCATATTATGTTTTATCAATGTAGCCTATTACTGCAGTTATAGAAGTAGGCCTAGCATACAGCCCACAAGACAAGTTTACCTCAAAATAGCCTAGTGTAAATTCAGAATAACCGTAACTGAACTGTCCTGGGACTGTATTACTAGACACTGCTTTGTAGCTCTATGACATAAAACAGGGAACAATAGACTATAGCGCGGTGAATGGATCTAAAGTAGCCTCGTTGTCTGTGCACGAGGCGGTCGCGCGACCCTTCCTGACATGAATACATTGTTATGGAGCTGCACGAGACACACACACGAGCTGAGATACTGTAGCTACGTGGCACTTCACGTCAGAGCAGTCCGGGGCTCTCTCTTGTTCTGACAGCAAAGGGGAGAAGTAATGCGGATTAAAACGCGCCAAAGTAACAAATGCTGGACTTACACAAAGTTTTAGACGCGATAATGTTATAAAAAATGTCCAATTAGTAGAAAAACCAACCTTTTTCACCCGCTTCGCTGTGTAAAGACCGATTCCATCCTGGACTTTAGACGATTTGAGGGAAAATCTGTCTGGCACGTACATACCCAACATTGTCATTACTGAGAAAAGTCTCCCTCAATGACAATAAATTGGCTATAGCATGTGTCAGCGGAAGTCAGAGCATTGTCAGTTTGATTTAGAGCGGACTTTCTTCGTGGAGAGGTCCAGGTTCAACTTCTGTGTCTTCTGCAGCAGGAAAGCAAGGCGCGCTCTGATTGGTCCAAAGTTTGTAACCAGAAGCAATGCTTTCTGTCGAGGAACTGTGCTGACAGCCAGACTGCTGACCAGCCTGGGACCACAGCAAGAGTGGCCTGTCTGTTCTTAGCTAGGCTTTTGAAAATGTAGAATACAGAATCAAGATTATAATAACTACACAACCTGTTAATGAGGCCTCATTAACAGGTTGTGTAAATGTTATGACTTAGTTCAGAAAACTTTAAAGGAATTCTTCTCAAATATACAAATATATTTTTTATATGAGAGAGTATAGCCTATAAGTGTAGTAAATATACAGTAAGTAACACAGGTACACCTGTTTGTACAGTATAAAACATAAGGAGAAAGCTTAATTACATGTAAAATCACAAAAGATTAGCCAATCATTTCAACAATCAATCAGAACAACCAAGTGTCATGTAACAATAACATCCATTTAAAAGTGGGTTTGCATTTTTTTTAAATGTATATACTGCATATAATTGAAAAGCAGAGTTAGTGCTCTTGCAGCAGAGAGGTTGCAGGTTCAATTCTTGAACCGGCCAACGTTTTCTCTGGGTGGAGTGTCTGTCTTGCCCGTGCACATTGTGGGTTTTCTGCAACACTCCAGTTCTCTCCCACCACTCAAAACATGCATGTGTGAATTGGTCATATAAAAATTGCCTCTAGTTAAATGTGTGCGTAAACGGTTGTCTGTCTGGTCTCTGTGTCAGCCCTGCTTCATAGCCAAGCACAAAATACAGTGTAAAATAAAGTACATTTTCTTCCTTGGTCAATATCCTCTTAAACCTCAGTGTACATTGATTTATCAGTGATATGATTCAGAAACCACACTGCATCAACAACATATGGACACACTGACCCTTTGACATGAGGCCAGGCTTAGAAACCACAGTTTACCAACATTCAAATCTGCAGAGACACACAGAGCATACACTATGGCCTGAAGCTGAGCTACTGACTATAACATCTACAGCCATTAATAGAGTTTACAGATACATAATATTACTAGGTAGGACTAAAAGAAATTTCCACTTAAAAGTAAACATTTTTATTATGAATACAATTTTCCTGAGTCATTGTATTATTTAGAAATTGTAGCAGTAAACAAATCTATTTAGCATTTTAGTTTTTAGTCTAGCTTTCTGCTTTCTGATTGGTTGTTTATCTAGATTCATTTGCTTCCATTTTTCATGTTCAACTCTGAGCATCATAGACACTGATATGTAATGATCCTGTTGCAGACTGGCCTCTTGTTTAGAAAGGCCTGGCATACTCACTCAATGGAAATGCAAACTTTTGAATCCAGCTGAAGAGGTGCTCTGGTTTTATTGCAGCTGTTGTTGTGTAGCTTGTGAAACTGGCATCTTCACCGATATAGCATTCACGTCTTTGCTATTGGCTCTTTATTTTTACATAATAATAGCAAAAATTCTGTCTTTCTGATTATTTCAAAATGATACAGAGTGTTTTATCCATCAACCTAAAACCCAACTAGACACAAGAGGAACATGCAAACTCAACACAGATATGCTTGTCCAGGTGTCAAACCTGGGACCTTCTTGTGGTGAGGTGACCACAGTGCCCCCATAGAATATAACATGATTAAACGGTTAAAAAGTAGTAATTAAACAGATCAAACATCATAATGTCATTGTGTCATGCCTTCTGGAACTCAATTGTTTTTTTTTCCTCGCTTGCAGCTGCTTAACCGGCAAAACCACTGTTTACTGTAAATGCATGTGTTTTTTTGGACATGGAAAAACACAACTATCATCCATCTGCTGGAGTGAAACTGAACATAGACACACAGACCTAACATTAACTAACATCATGTCATCTTCATCTGGCCTCACCTTGATTTGTTGACTCTTCACTCAGCCCCGGCAGATTAGATCATGTCTCATCACTGACTGTTTGTGAATATTGTGTTTTCGAGACACCTCTTCAGCAAACCTCTTCCCCCTTTAATCAGCCTCGCGTCAGTGCTAGCCTGGCTTTGTTTACCGCGTCTTTAGCTGGTGTTTATGCCATTGGACTTCCTGTTTGTGGTGGCCGTCTGCTCTCCGATTGGTCGAGGAGGTTGGGAATTACAGCCAAGGCATGAATGATGATGTACGTGTTTACCTCACAGTCAATGAGCTGGGGCATTTGAGTGTCTGTGCCAGGCTTTTCCTGACTGCTCTCCAGACGTCTGCAGTCGAGATATAAGTGGTACGTTGGGATTGTGTAATAAGTATTTAAAAATTAATGACATCAGTGAGTTTCCAAAGAGATTCAAAATTCACTTTGTCCTGATTTGACCATCTGAAGGCCCTTGGTCCATGTATATATGAGAAAAACCCTCAAATGTATTAAGTGGTTCCAGTTAGGAGTTGCATGTGACTAAAGTCTAGCTAAATAAATATGGGCCTTACACCATGGCTAGAGGCTAGGAAGGCTGACACAAAAACATACACTAAAAGACAACCATTCATTGCCCACTGGTCCAAACTCCTTGGGCAAGACACTTCATCTACCTTGTCCATGTATGTTATAATAATAATAATGCACCAGTTTTATATAGAGCTTTTCTCTCAACACTCAAAGACGCTTTACATTACATTATTCATTCACTCCACAGTCACACCCGGTGGTGGTAAGCTACTTGTGTAGCCACAGCTGCCCTGGGGCACACTGACAGAAGCGTGGCTACCAGTTTGCGCCTACAGCCCCCCTGACCACCACCAAACACCAATCACACAACCACATTCATTCATAGGCAATGTGGGTTAAGTGTCTTGCCCAGGGACACAACGACAGTGTGCGCTCGGATGGGGACTCGAACCACCGACCCACTGGTTGAAGGACGAGTGCCTACCCACTGCGCCACTGCCGCCCCCATATTGCACACTCCTGGTCTTAATGCTATGCTAGAAACCACCGTGGTCCCTGTTTGTCTACTTTTGAAGGTTCACTGTGTTTAGTTTTGACCTTCAGGGCCTTGAGGCCAGATCCCAGTATCTAAGACAATATCTGACCGAGCCAAACCCAGTCACAAAGGTACTGATTAACATGCTCAGACCCTGGTCACATACCTACACTTCTCTATACTTTTTCCATCTCAAATCAGATGACCTTCCCTCTCCCGCCGCCTCCACCTGCCTCCGTCTCTGCTTCTGTCACACTCACATACCAGGAGCGACCGGTTTGATCTGACTCTTCAATAATGAATGAAGGGATATGATTCGTCAATCACTTCAGAGGTATTCAGCCCACAATGGCCAAGGTCAGGTCTGTGGCAGCTGTCAGCGGGTGATGGCTGGTACAGACAGGTGTGTGGAGGGAGGCCAGACTCATACACATTGATACATGGATAAGTGAAGGACAAATGTGAAGAGAAAATGTGCGTCACTGCAATGAAATTAAGTTTCGAGAATCTTTTGAGGCTTCTTCCGGATTGTATTGCAAAAAAAAATGTAAGCTTCGAAGTCTCAAATTCTGATTGGTCAAAATGTTTGTTAGTAGGCTACCAGTGACATCTAGTGGTCAGTCACAATTACAACATAGAATTCACTCTAAAGTTCAGATCCTGCGACCCGTGTTCCATATGTTCACTCCTGCCAGCTCAAATGTTATCTGAATAATCTTACTCCACGTTCATGAATCCATTTAACAGTTCTTTCCAATTTATAGCGATGGCTTTAGGGGGATTTGAAGCCTCAACACATTTTGGAACAAACCTCAAAGCCTCAGTGTCGAATGTCCCATCTCTAGGTATTGTAGAAAGCTCATAAGCTAAGTTTGACTTCATGGATGCAGCAAATGTTCACAATGTATAAAATAATAATGTAATCCATCAGGTTTGAATAGCAATTTTCATTCAGTGAGTCTACAGTTGACTGAGATGATTTGGCATCTTATTGCATAATGCAGAATTATTACATAATGTGGCTCTACAGGCCCTGACCACTACCAAGCACCAATCACACAACCAATTCATACATAGACACGGTGGGGAAAAGTGTCTTGCCCAACGACAGCATGCACAGGTTGGAGGGTGATTCCAAACTGCCAGTCCCTCTGGTTATAAGACAAAGACTCTAGCCTGCCTCTCCGGAAAGAAGTTTCACTGTTGTAAGCTTTTCTAAAATGAAGATATCCGTTTCACTATCTGTGGCCCTTGAAGTTGTTTCCAGCGTTTGGAGAGGACTTGGATAGTAAAACAAAAACAGGATTAAAATCACAGAAGAGAAGCTCTGATAAAGAAAAGAGACGATGTGTTTGCCTCAAGTCACTGTCCCTAATCTGCACTCTGTTTAAGGGGAGATGTAGTTTGCCCAGAGCGTGCCTGTCACTTAACTAGCAAAGCTTTGTTAATCTGTAATCTGTAATATGTTGTGGTTCTCAAACTGTGGCACAGCTACTCTTTCTAGTGTTACTCTGGAGTCTTTTGCAAGTTTCTGGTAATCCTGGTTTCGAGTAGTGGTGAGACAAAATATAGATATTCTGATATAGCGTGATACTTTCTTGGTGATACTCTATCGATATACATCTTGAAATGAATACTATTTTGTATATTTCACAAAAGTCAAATCTGGCATAGCATAAAAAGTTGACTTGTTTGTGAGATACAGTTGAAGTATTCACAGTTCTAATTATTAAATTAACTGTATTTTATAAAAAAAGATCACCCAAGTTCAGTGATAGGTTATCATTTGCATTGTATCAATTATTGCAGTATTGACGTATTGCGATATTATCGGTATTTTGAGCCATGTATTGTGTATCGTATTGAATCAAATCAAACTGTGGGGTACCCTTGTATCCTGGTTAAATGTTGGTTTAGTTCTGGTTCAGGTCTAGGTCTAGGTAAGTTCTGTATTTGTCTTGGTTTAGACAAGCAGTCGTTTAGATTCTGTCCTGGCTTAATTTGCATTAATGCCACGGTCCATTTTATTCCTAGATTTTGACCTGGGTTAATCCTGGTTTTCAATAGTTCAATAAGGTGGTAGCCAAATAGTGTATGGTGTGGAACCTCTGATGTATAGGGTTGGAAAGTATAGAACATCAATCAATATCAATATCAGCAATCAATATCAATAATCAATATCAATAATCAATAGAATATCAGTCCTTCTAGATAGTTTTGATTTTTGTAAACAGTATTCCCTAAAGTTCTTGCCCACCTCCATACTGTTGCGATCAGTATTCTCAGCTCTCCTCTGTCATCTGGTGCCTTCCACAGATGTGAATGACTGGATTCATAATGTTGCTGCAGTAGAACATATGTTTGTCTTCTACTCCAGTGTTTTTAATGAGACGCTGTAAAGATCTCGGGAGGACGTGAGGAGGAGGAAGCCTAGGGATAAGAAAGTGCATGTGGAATAATTATTTGAGGCCGTTTGTGTGTGTCATTCAAATCTATTGGGTGTGTTTAGAGAGAGAGAGAGCTGGTGTAGTAGGATGGGGTTTTTTTTGGCCTCCTTGATTGAGTGTATACTTTCTTTCTTTCTGCTTCCTGTGTCTGTGAAGCAGCCATTTGGACTATATTTTATATATATTATCTTTTCCACACAGATTGCTGCTGCTGGCATTATAGCAAATAAATCTGCCAACTCTCAGGTCACTTAAATCATCATTCGGCTGCTTGGTTGGAACTTCAGCAGGGTTGTCTTGAAAATGTATAAATGGCTAAATGCTCATGTAAGCTATTGTTTGCATTGTTGTTTTTATTAAGTTAGCACAAGAAGGGTGGCCAGAGCCGCTGCTGTTTGGGGGCCCTAAGCTCAGTGGGTCCAGCCTCCACCTAAAACACGCACAGGAGGCCCCCCCCCATTACATTTTTAGCAAGATTTTTTTAGCTCTAGCTCTTAGAAAAATCTCAGGGCACACTATTGGCCTAAATATGACCAAAAATCACTAGGTTTTCGATGTATTATGTTTCAAGTTTATTTGTCATATGCACATTCAACACAGGGTCAAAAAATGCAATGAAATGCTTTGGATCAGAAGAACCGTTAGACTCGCTAAGATACTCATGAAGTGCTAGTAGCATGCAATAATAGTACATGGTAAAAAAGTGTGCAAAAAAGAGATAAGTAACAATATAATAAACATATAATAAAAAGTGCAATAAAAAATACAAAGGTGCAGGTAGGATTAAATAAGGTGTGAGTAGAGTATTTCACTATGATTCATATGATCAGTATTTATATACTATAGGGAAGTGCATTCATTTACCCTTTCTATTCCCCAATGAACAGTAAAATACTAGTATTTTGAGGGGGGGAAATAAGAAGTGAAATTGGATAATTTCTCACAGCACACCTGGCAATCACTTAGTGTTCCCTGGCACACTGGTTGAAAATCATGGTATTAGGCTATAGCCTATTTGCGACATTCAAACGATCTGTTCTATTTTTGTGGTACCAGGTCAGGTTTTTGTTAGGGGCCCCCAGACCCTGAATTTGCTCTGACAGCCCCTGTTCCTGCAACCTCACACAGCCTTCACTCCGCTCACTCTAGCGGCATGTGGACAGAGCAGAAACGACAGAAAACACTCAAAACATCACAACTTTTGTCAGGTCATCTGAACTCATGTTCTATTAATTACAACAGCATAAATGAGATACGCTATATAAACGGATATGGCTTTGCACACAGAGTCGCAGAGTGTTCTAACTTCAGCTTCCACATGAATGCACCATATACTCAAAATGGTTATCTATCAAATGTTTTTCTCATTTTGTGCAGCCCTAGTTTCAACACACAGTCACATCAAATCATCAAAAGCAGATATGGGTAACTGCCAATAAAATCCATCAGGTAAGAAACATTGAGGCAAACAGACAGAGGGCAGACGTGTGTGGTTTGTGCTGTCTGACGCCCTTGAGCAACACTTCTCATCAAAGTCTAGCATTGCCAGTGTGTAGTTTGATTGGTCCAGGTCAGCTCCTCAGTCAGTGCAGTGTGTGGATGTGTTTCCTGCTGAGATCAGTGCTGGGCCTGGTCTGGTGGTGAGAGTCTGTCCCACTTTGATTTCATCATCAAAGGCTCTAGGTGTTTCTGTGGTCGGTAGATTTTCAGTTAGGCTCCTTTAAAGACTGCTGAGGGATTGGCAGAAAACACAGGGAAGCACTCTGTTGGCTATGGCCCTGAAAAACATTCTTTTATGGTCGATAAGATCTGAAGTCACATATGTTAAAAATATGATATCATGATTTTATTAAGGCAAGATCAAGATTTTAAAACTCTACAAATTCAATGTGTAATACTTAATACAGATTTTTCCTTTATTTTATTTTATTTAAGTTTTAACATTTTTGCTACCGGCTGGTTATTTTCAGGAACATTATTATTGCTTTTAGATGATTGAACTTTGATATTTTTGCCAAAAATGATTTTGGTTTTGCACAAAGTTTGTTCTGGGTTTAGTTTAACATTAGCCAAAGCATAGAGCTATTCCCACAGTTGTATGCAAGATCAGGATAGTTAATGAAGTCACGACAGCTGTTGTTTTCAGTCTGGTCAGAGCATCATTAGTACTGGCTATCCTCAGTTATGGCTCAGCTGAACTCTTGTTCTGAAGAAAATACACTGCCTGGCCAAAACACAAAACTAAAAAAGCTTATCTGAATGACCAAAAGACATTGTTTATATTAAGTACATATTTGTACAGTTGTGGCTAATATTTACAGTCGTGGGTATATTCATTCTGAACACATCACAGGAATGCACTCAAATATATATCTATATATATATAGATACATACATCTGCTACAACTGGCACCAACAGGCACCTTAATCAGACATTGTGTGATTTCTAAGGGTTTTAATATTGTTAACGAGCAATTAAGAGGCCTCGCCCCCAAACCATGACAAACATGGGAAGGGTCTATTTGACTTTTTTGAT
>JAVQKC010211150.1:0-44626 GCA_036025475.1 Philypnodon macrostomus
TGGACATGCACCTACGATGAAAATTCCAGAGCCCTCCATGACTTCTAAGTGGGAGAAATAGCAAAATAGCAAGGTGTTCAAATACTTGTTTTCTTCACTGTATATGTGTGTGTGTGTATATATATATGTATATATTTGTGTTATTCATTCACTCCTCAGTCACACCTGATGGTGGTAAGCTATTTATGTAGCCACAGCTGCCCTGGGGCACACTGGTGGCTGACCACCATCAAACGCCAATCGCACAACCACATTCATTCATGGGCAGTTTGGGTTAAGTGTCTTGCCCAGGGACACGACGACAGTGTGTGCTTGGACAGGGACTCAAACCATCTGGTTGAAGGACCCTCTGGCCTACCCACTGCACCACTGCCGCCCCAGTCAGTGATGTTGGATTAATGACAACCTTCACCGTCGTCTCAGTGCTTGTATCAGCCTGAGCTAAGCAACTTCTAAAATTGTTTGGGTGAGCAGGACCACGTGCTAGTTGCTCTTTGTAAAGTTAGTTCATGTTTTTGTCACAAACATTACCATATATTTTAAACAATAGTAAACTCCTATCATGTCTTTTCACAGTTCCATCTCTTTTTATGGAAAATTAAATCTCCTTTGTGACATAACTACACATACATTTCATTACATGTTTGCATTGTGTTCATTTGAACTAGGACATAATATAACAATGTTTTTTTGCAGGATAGGGCAAAAGGTTGTTTAAAGTCTTGTGAATATATAGCCTTGAACTGGAAGATTTTGTGTCCAGACATTCAGTTATTTTGTTTTAGTAACTACAAATCAACCCAGAATAGACACAACAACTAAAGGCTGTTCTCAGTAGTTTACTGGTTGTTTAACTTCTTCACTTTCTTTTCTCATTGTTGGAGATCTGAAGAAATCAAGAGCATCTTTCCGTCTGTCTATTGTCCCCCTGTGTGTTCTCCTCCTTTTGTCGCAGTGTGATTATTTCTGAATCAGGAAAACATTGCATATTTCCATCCCACCCTGCTCTCTCACATGCACACAGTCTCATTTGTAGTTGTATATTTTTATGTGTGCTTTACGTTTTTCTAATTGAGGGGAGAAGCCACTTTAGATGCAGCGGGTGCCTCTCTCCCAGTGGGGGAACAAAGATCTGCCTCTAGGGAGCACAATTAACACCCTTTCATTGTTTACTAATGAATTACACACACCGCAAACAGCCAAGTATATGGCCACATTTGAGACAAAAATAGTTTGCCTGGAAGGCAGTAATTGTGTGTTTTTGTGCGTTTAATTGTGTTCCTAGCTCTATTTTATTTGCATATTAGTGAGCTGACTTCTGTTTTACCACACTTGTGATGATAATTAGATATTAATTAGCATTAATTTAGTGCTACAGCCACCGGGAAACCCATTAATTGTTTTTCTGTTTGATTTCAATATATTTTCACTTCAACTGGCATGGTTTATAAAGTGATGGAGGAACAGTAGCTGAGCTTAGCATTGTATTCTGCTGAGGACAAAGCAGTTATAAAGTTTTATTCCTGATTAAACAAAAAAAAGTTTGGAGTCAGTCTTGTATTACAGGGATCATCTTGCCGCTGTTGTGTGTTCAGTGAAGAAGAGCGGACACATGCCTCCAGGCCAACGTAAACAAATGCAAATGTAATTAGTGAGGGGGTGGGAGGCGTAATAAACTGTAACTAAGATGATTGCTCAGCACGCACAATTATCTGCCTGGTTATGCCATGATGGGCTTTATCTGACTAATTGTACTCGGGCAAAGTTTAGAAATCCTAGAAAAGATTATAATCTGTTCTGTTTTAGAACCTTTTATGTTCTGCTGAGCAATATACCTTGAATATAATATTTATATTTTTGAGTCTTTCATATATTAGGATACTGATGATTAAATGGTTTATATGTTTTATAATATAACCACTATATGCTCCAGTATAACCTTTGAGGTATACTTTTTTTTGTATATATTTGACTAAATATTTGATGTAAATAATTTCTTCAATTATAATTTAAACAGTTTGACCACAAATATAATTCATATCGAAATACATGTGTTACTGCTGAACACACTGATAAAGAACAAACAACACCATAAAAATTTTGGGCTATGTTGTACAGACCAAATTTGATCTATCCATTGATGTAATATGGATAGCAAATCAACAATTAAGCATTATTAGATGCTGAGTAAAGTAATCTAGACTGAAATGTGTCTTCTAGATCTCACAAGTTCAGTTTTCCTAGTCCCAAATGTAGTTATTTGTTCCACATCATCATTGTATTCACAGCAATCAAAAATGCCATGACGCTGATACACTACACTGATCTAATGATATGTTTTGTGAAGTTGTGTGTGCACTTTTGTACACGTTCTTGCCATAATGGAGATTGGTTATTTTAGTTGTTGAGCTGAGCCAGTGTGATCTACTGTCACCTGCTACACACATGTCTTGATATGCATCCCATCCTGTACAGCAGCACCCTGACACAGCTACATTAAAGAGGGTCATTATATTTCCCCAGCTGCCAGGGAAAAGTGACATTTTTACAAAGTGACAAGTTTACAGTTTGATAGATCCGTTTTTTTTTTTTGCTGTGGTTGGTGTGGGAAGCAGGGATAATGGTGGGAGACGCGCTGGCTTGTCTAAGGCGGAGGAACTGCCTGTCAGCTACGCCCCGGCTCTGTCGACTAAATGATGCTCCCAGGCAGCACATTCACAACCCATCCACATTAGCATTTAATTTCTCTCTAATCCCGCACACTCTCTTTGACGGTGCATGGAAACCAGGGCCACGGTGCCGCGACAGTGCCGGGAGGAAAAAAACCTTCCTGAGAGCAATCTGGGGAATCTTTTATAGCCTGGTGCCATGTCCTAGCCATCATTCTTCCTTGACAATTAAGACCCTCAAATCTAATAGCAGTGATATTGGAATTACAGCGAACGCCTTTTAAGGGCATGTCAGAAAAAAGGCTGTGCGTCCCAGTACAGCTGTCAAAGGTGCCCACATGTGCACACTTGATAGGACCGGGAATGTGTTGGGCTTTTGACTGTGATCTTTGTGAAAATGTGCTCCCCGTGCCCTCTTATCCAACTCTCCAAAGACTTGTTACAGCAGCTTTTGTTTTCACTACTCCCTCTCTCTGTCTTTGTTGCTAAATTTCTCTTCATCTTTCGCTCATTGATTCTCCCTGGTGTGGCAGATATGTTGTTGCGCTGTTTTTTTATTTATTTTTTTTAGGAGCATTTTTTCACACAACTCCACAAGTAGCTCTGTAAAAGTGTCCCCTGTTGCTCCACAAGGATATTTGAAAATAAATTATTTTAACCTTATTTTAGACTTAAATATTTGAGCTTGGTGGTGAAGTTTGTCTTGTCACCACTGTTGATGCTTTACCACTTTAAGATTGGTTACTGATAATAAGGATTGATGTTATGAACTGGTGGGCTGCTACAGGATAGTAGTCTGTCATACCTAAAGTTTTATTTATAAAAGAATATTATGGCCTTATGTTAAAATGTTTTTACACTGTGATTTGTAATTTGATCATCAGAGTAGGCAGACATTGAATTCAATTCATAATTATTTGGTTAATTAAATAATTAACTGCAATTGCCCTACTCTTTGATGTTGCTTATATTCTTAGATTCAAATAAAGATGTATTTTGTTTTACACTAATATATAGTTGACTGTCTCTCTTGTTCTTGCAGACTCCATCAGAACAGGCCAAGGTTCGAATGCAACTGGTTTTACAGGCTGCAGGTAAGTGGCTCTTCCCATATTTTAGTTTTGTAATGTAATGATAAAAAACCTTTTACAGGAGTGACCTTTGACCATACCCATTGTATAGTTTAAATCATTACTTACAATAATCTATCTCACAGTATATTTCTAAAAGGCCTATACACTGTAGGGATGCACCGATACCACATTTTTGGAAAACGAGTACGAGTACTTGAGTACTCACCGATACTGAGTACTTACAATAACATTACAAATACAATTAATTTTCCCCCTCTCATGAACTAGTTGGAATGAATACAATTTTAAAACTGCATATATTTTTAAATCCTAATGTTGGTTATTTTTTTATTTTTTTAATGGAGCTCCACTAGTGCCCCTCTTGTGCCCCTCTTGTGCCCCTCTTGTGCCCCTCCTGTGCCCTATGGGCCGGCCAAATGTTTTATGATGTTTTTATGACAACACTGCAAATATTTAGTGAGGAAAACAAGGGGCAAGTTGGAGGAAGCAAGTGTTTCTCTCGCTAAGCGCCGTCTCAAAGAATGGATGTATTATTCCATTATATCTCTATATCTCTGCAAATTTGATAGGGATTTTTGTCAAATAAAAACTGATTTGAATATTATGAACTGTACATTGCTGTTTATGTGATTCTCCTCACCCATGTCTTTTGCAAAGGGAGCCAGCAAGTAGGCTGCTCTTTTCCAAAAGTGCACAGGCGGTGAGATTGTCGGGAGTCTCTATTCTGCTCAATGAGAGGAGCATGTAGTCCTGTTGCAGTTTCTTTATTTCTCTTCACCTTTGTCATTATCATTCTTTCTGAATTAGCCTCACACAGCTGACTTGGCTCCACACAGCTGACTTAGCTCCATCTGCTTAGGTAACGCTGCTCACCCTGACGTGAAGTAGTATCGGTGCGTGGTATCTTTTTATGAGTACGAGTACATTACAGGAACATGGTATCGGAGCCGATACCCGATACTGGTGAGAAATGAAAATAAAAAGCACAATAAAAAGTGTAGTACTGAACCTCTACATAGATTATTTATTACTTTTGCATAGTAGCTTTAAAAGTACTAGGCGTCTTTACATCATCAATAAAGCCAGTGTAATAGTTGAGTGATTTCACTGGTTATTTTCTCCCATGTCGTCATTCAGCATACTACTATTTGTGTTTGACACCCACGCCACCACCACTAAAAGGCTAATGTTGTACTAATGGTGAGGCATCATAAAACTGAGCATATGGCTTTGAGTGCTGTACGCCAGACGGGCGCAGCAGACACAGGCTTAGGGCCAGACTCGAGACTAGAGTGAGAGGATTTGAATGCTCTGGACATGTCTCTGGTTTTCTTCTCCCCAGAGTCTTCCATAAGAACAAGTTTATGGCTCGGTCAAAGATGGCCACTGCTGAGCCAGGACTGGCCTGCATCAGGACTCTGTGTGCCTCAAATTATAGAGATTACAACACTGCTCAGTTCTGCCTTGTGCTCTGCGAGTTGTGCCAATTGCTGTTTAGTAAAAGCAACACAAGATGGATTTTCAGGCATACTTTTGTAAACAAACATGTTCTTATCCTTACTTTAGTGCTCATCATAAAAAAAACATTCTCTATACTATATCATGGAGTGCATGTAGAAAAATATAGTGGCCCTTTTTTAAAACTACAGTAAATTTTCATAATAATGTAGATAAGAAAACATAGATACAGTCTCCAAATATAGACTGTAAGTGTACTGTATAGGGAACTGTCCAGAAACTCAGTGCTGAACCAGTGCCTTGTAGTTGGAAGAATTGTATATTTTGCCTGAACACATTTCCTGCCTTTGTTTTATTGTTGTATAGACAGGACAAACGAGCATGCATGAACTGACTGACAGAGGCCTATAGGATGAAGTAGCAGATGTTGTGAAGCGGTGTGAATGTTAATGTCCTGACGTAGCCGTGCAGCTTAAGCCACCTCCTCCTCCCTCTTCCCTGGGCTCCTCTGTGAGCGCCCGCCAGCCCTTCCCTCTCGGGGTCTCCTGACGTCCTTAAAGCCCGCGGCTCTCTGCTCTTTTCCAGCTCTTTCACTCCCCGCTCCCTCCTTTTGTGCATCTATGGACTCTCTCTAGTCAGTAGAGAGCAGATCATCCCTTGGCTAAAGCGGCTCAGGCCTTTGTGTGGACCTGTAATGAGCCCCCTCCCGGCTGGCCCGCTGGACCTGCTTAACGCTCACTGGGGGCTTAGTGTGTGAGAGAGAAGATGAGGAGGTGAGAGGGAGGGGTACGCCACTGGACCTCAATGAAAGAGCTGGATAGATGTGTTTATGGGTCACTTCCTGCTTGGCCTACATATCAGACACACACATGCATGCTGGAAAACACTAATTATTAAAACTCAAATTATTGATTGATAAAACTCTAATGTTATTTTGCAATGTTCTCTCAATGTTCTCTCCTTTTGGCTTTTTCCGTCTTGGGCCACTTCAAATTATCAGCTTCTTATCATTCAGATTTCTTTGGCATCAGTTTTACACCAGAAATGTGGACCAAAGTAGCAAGGTATAGTGACAATGACAGTAGTTACAGAACATGCACTTACCATGACCTTGGTGAAGTCTCATTGGTTAGAATTACCTTCCATTAAAGTTAGTGATAGTTCATAGAAGTGACATAAAATGTGCAATGGATGGCTGTTGCTTAGACGAGCTTTGCAGCATCACACGTTCACACTAATTCTTCCACAGTAAATAAGTGGCATTAGCCTTCTTCACCGCAGCAGGGGTCCCAAACACACACACACACAACCCTATTCTCAGCCCTGTGCTTCTTTGGTGCGTTGTGAGCCCATCCCCTCAGGCCTGACAGATGTGTGGTGTACAGACCACATACATGGAGGGTGTCACCTTACTCCCTCAGGAACCACGGGGCTAATGCGCCACATTTAGAGGGTGCCGCCCTTTGTTCAGCCCGGGATAAGAGGTGACGGGACAACGAGTCTCAGACAAGATCTCATTGGTTCACATTATGTAAAATACTACTGGACAGAACTCTTGGATTTGTACAAAAACAGTTACCCTTCTAAATAATATGATTTTAAATTGTGTTTTTTATGACATCAAAAGCACCCTTATAACAGATTTCTAGACGACCTGCTCTAGCGTGCGCACCACTGCTACCCTAACATTAGGATTTGTGCATCCCTACAGTTGTGACATGTCATAGGTGATTGTAAAGGACACTTGTGAGAGGTAATCTGCACTTAAGCATGAGGGGGTTTTCTGTAGAAATACGGGGGAAATACCCAGTGACTGGCAAATGTGTTTTTGTACTGGCAGCAGACCGCCAATTTACACTGAGGAATCTGGAGTTAAATAGGGTTTAGCAAAAAAAAAAAACGTACGTAAACAAACCCGCTTATCTTATAGGTTTAAGCTCTACAAACATGTTCTGAAAGGCACGTGATTCTTGTGGAAGTTTCAATTGTTAATACTTCCAGACAGATTTAAAATGTATCGCTAATCTAATCACAATCGCAAAAATCGGGCTGCCATACTAGTTTGAAATCTGACTGGTTGGGAATGTTACGATAATTGATACATTTGAGTACATTGTTTCATTAGATACTAAACAACCTAATGTTTGTGGTAAAGTGATAAATGCCATTGTATGCCATGAGCAAATTAGCTATCACATATAATAATAATAGTAATAAAAATCTCTTTGGCATCTGCAGGAATGTCATTGTTGTTCTTTAGGGGGATAGGGGGCACGTGACGTGTCTTGTAATTTAGTTTGTGTAGCCATTGATCAAGTGGATTTATGGACCATTACCTCACTGCTGCATCCAACAGCTGTAATTATGAGTCATAAAGAGAGGGGGGCACGTGGCCTCCACTTAAACTGGGCCCAAATACCTGGATAAGCTTTTAACAGGGGCCAATTGGCACAAGGCACAGTCAGTGATCTCCACAAGAGAGAGTTATGGAGAGATCCGTCTGTCCCAAGGTGTGTATCTGAGTTTAAATGAATCCTATTGCAGGTTAGTATTAGGCTTAGAGTGCCTGACCTGTGAACTGCATGGAGTATGCTGTTATTTGCTATTGATTTTTGGTATGTTTTATAGATTTAATAAACAGGTTTCTTCTCTGCTGTTGGATTTTCATTGTAAAATTAAAAACACAACACTAATCCTCATAGTCACTACTGTGCAAATGTGTTAGCAATAAAGGCAATGAAGTAGGGATGTTGTTTTGTGTTATATCACAAAATGTATCATCACTGAGTCGATCTGGGTTTAGCATGAAACAGAAAGGTGTGAGCAGCCTACAACCACTTATGAAATATGGGGGAAAAACCTGTTCCCCATGGCAACATCTGGTTACATGAATGGTTTTAAAGCATTCTTCTGAATGGCCACTTACACACACGGTACATACATACATTGTCTTCAAACCTGCCTAACCGTAACACTATTGCTTACACTTTTATTATGTACATTTATTTTAAATGCATGTTTGACATTATATATTGAGCTGTCACTATAATATTGTGTTGTTTTGACTGTACAAATTAAGTTTCATAATTGCCATGCTTTAGGGAAAGGTCTATACTGAACCAATGAGTGGATGTCAGGCACTTAGTAGAAACTCTCTGATTTGTGGATGTGTCTTGAGAAGAAAACGAGGGAGAAGGAGAGATTGTGCGTGCTTTGTTTTCCTTTTGTGGGCATATTTCAAACAGCATCTGGTGAGCTCTTGAAAAAGGCCGTTCCGAGTATGTTCAAATCCAAACTGAATCATTTCTGCACCCTCCTCCTTCCTCCCTCCTCTTCCTCTCATCCTTGTTGTCAGTGTTTGGAGACACATGGTGATGTCTTCCTCTCCCCCCTCCACATGTAGACATTTCCATAACAGAACAAGAATATTTTTAATTTGCTGCTTTCCATAATTTTGCAACATATGGCATAAACGATTTTGATGCAAATGTATGTGCTAATTATTTGCAGACGCGCCTTAAACAGGCCAACCATTGAAGTGAAATGAAAGCAAATTTGCAATCACCTTAAATTTTGCTAACCATTTACTGTTAAGTAAACTTTGCTAAGTAATTTAATTACCTTGGACCACTGGCAGGCATTCAGGGTTTTGGGGAGGGGTGGAGATGGAGATGGAGGCTGAATGCAAAGAATGCCAAGCTCGGAGGAGATGAGAACGAAAGAGTACAGACAGTATACACTGCTAACAAGACTGTTTTTGAATTGTCACCATGTGGAACATATTACTGTCTAACTGTAACCAGGGCACATGTAAGGAACAGGCCAGGAATCCCAAACAAGATGTCATGTGGCACTGCTGACAAGGCTGTTGGTGCTTAGAAATGTTATGTTATAGTTGATTTTACAGTTACAGTTTTACAGTAAATAAAACTAAACGACCTGTTGTGTGCAACCTTTAATTTTGCTTGATCTCTGTATTGTCAGGTAGTGCAGCAGCAATGTGACATATTTATGTCCTTTGACCTGTCCATCATTTGGCCCTGATTTGAAAGACCCACATTTAGAAAATACAAGGATATTTGACATTGCTGTTATAAATGGAGCAGGATGTGATGCTGCAGTGACCTTGGCCTTCATGTGCTCATCATTGTGGATTCTAAAAATGGTGATTGAATTGATTGGATGTATGACTTGACAACTCCAAGGCTTATTATGTTAGCCGGAGGATTATATCTTTCCTAATGATTTTACAAAACTTTTTTGTGCATGAGATGGACCCCATGCTGTCCTATAACTTCACTGCATCAAGAAGCTGGAATATGCTGCTCATTCTTTAATGCGTTTTATAAGATCAAGAAAAGAAATCTACATTTGCTGTCACTTTTTAATCTTCTCATTTGACATACATGTGGGGGCATGTGAATTCATGTTTTTTAAGGGGGATATTTGTGTATAAGCTGCATCTATAACAAGGTCACCCGCTGATTTCAATTAAAATGTAACTACCGGTAGATCAGAGGATTTTTTTATGTACCAAGCTGAATTTTTCTTACACATATTGTATAACTAACTGACATTTCAAACAAGTCAGTCTGTGTTTCATAGTTGTTATTTTTCCCAAAAATCAGTGCGGTCTAATAGTGAAGTTAAAAGACCTTCCCCTCTTCCTGCTGACACACAGACACACACAGACACACAGAAGGGCAGAGACTGGTGTGCAATAGAAGTAATAAAACCCCCTTTGTTTTAGTTTGTATTGGACCATTCATCATCACTTTATTTAATACGCAGCTGTAATTGTGCCATCCCCGACCATCGCTAATGGCTGTGTTCGTCTGTGTTTGCTTTGTTGATGGAAATGAATGAAATTAGGATAAACAACCGCAGAGTCGCGTGTAATCAAGCCCTGATTAATGTAGTAGCGTTTCAGCGCCGTTTCTCATTCCACAACACCTGATATCTTTCCCATAAACAAATTGTGTTTGTCTAAATGAAGAAATTAAATGACGCATTTGATGAGTTTATGATTGACCCGGTCCGGCTCGTGCCTCATTACTCTCTGTCTGTTGAGGCCAAGAGGTATGTGACTAATGCGCTGTCACTTCTCACACCAGGATTTATCACCAGCACTGATTAATGGCAGCCAAACAGCATTTTAATAATTTTATGATTGTGGGCTCTGGCACTCACAGAGAGAGAGAAAGTGAATATAGGAGGTGTTTACTGTGAGGGTCCAAAGAGAGAGAAAGCATCAGAAAGTGTTCATCCAAGATTAAATGTTTTATGGCACTGTGAGCCGAGCAGACGGAGCCATGATTATGCGGCGTATGAACATCCACATGAATCTTCGTCTAGCTCTTGAAAAGTATTTCATACACATGTTTAATGAATTTCTCACCCTCATTATTACTGCATTTACTTTTCCGCTGGAAAGTAACAAATTGGCAACAAATTCGGGCCAAATGGTCCAGCATTGAGAAATGGCTTCTGACAATTTGTGCAAGGTTCAAATTCTTAGAAAACCACACAGGTCATATTGAAATACCTCGATAGGACCAAAAATGTATCATGGTATTTTTATTTTTTTATCACTGTAAATTGTTATTGTGGTCAAACTACAAACTTTTTTTATGTTGCCTTAACAAACAATACAAATATAATATAAAATGTATATTAAAGCACAGTAGGTATTTCTTAAGGGTTTTACTGGATCAAAACCAGGTGACATATATAATAGAAGTTGTATTATAAAGCCTACAAAATCTTTATACCTCTTTATGCTATTTACACATGAGACAGTATATCATTCAGTCCTAGTTTTAGTGTCGATCTGTAAAGCATGTATTTTCATACCTACAATATATCCTGCAGCCAGCACTCACAATAACCTGATCTCATAATGCCATCCCTAACAGCGGAAAATGTCAGTAGCTCAGTTAATATGAAGCAGTTTGAATTTCACTGACTTTATTTAATGTTTTCCAAATGCAAAAGACTTTGTTCATTTGCATTTTTCTCTTCCTTGTTTTCATTTTAGTGAAACATAAACTGCAACATTAAACAGGTGTGATAGATGTGGTTATACGAGGTACCATTGGATTAGTTTAATTTTCCATATTCAAATGTGACTTTATTTGTTTCTTCAAAGTCATTAGGCATTCCGCTGTGTGTGCAGCAAACTTATTTTTTTATTTATTTTACAAGAAAGAAATAGGTATGCCTTTGAGTATATTATTTTGAAGATACACTCCATAATAATAAAGCAAGCTCTACCTTCCTATTTCTTCTTACAGGGCCGAAGAGTTAGATTGTGCACGCCAAGATGTGTTCTACATTGACTCCAATAGGTTTAAACAGGGCTGTTTTATTCCTGCCACACCAGCAGTGCTTCAAAGTAATTGTTATTATGAATTAGATTAGCCTGGGTCATTTTTCCTCCTAACTCACAGACACAGGAATAGCTGATAAACATTTAGACACCTGTCGGCTCCAATCTCACGTTCCAGGCCTCAGCAACAGATGGAAGTCATGAGTTGTTTTAAACTCTGATGGACTCCTAATTTTGTGCAGATTGCAATGTTACCGTCCTGACTTACTCACATTTATCTTTCTGTCTTGCTTTTCCTTCCTGTTACATGTTGCGCCCTTCAACGTCTCCCAGTCTTTTTTAGCCATTATAGCCTCTTGTCTCTCAGTACGCCTACATGCATGTAGAGAAATGATTGTCTTAGTTTGAACTGAAGTTTTTAGACTGCATGCAATGATTAGGGGTTATCAAGAAATGGATATAGCAGTTTTCACAAACCCCTTTATCTCTGATGACATTGAGATATCAAGCACAGTTCACATCATCCAACCCACTGACACAAAATTCATCTTCATTGCCCCACCCAACATCTCTATTGGAAGAAGATAGAAAAGTGAAGAGCTAAACACCCAATTAATCTTGGCTCAATCATGCAAAGTGCTCCCTAATTAATCAACTAAGCAATAGGGAAGCCTGGGTACCAGACTCCTCCCAAATGTGGGCCCCTCTCACAGTCCAAAAACTTGTTTAAGCAGAAATAAATATCACAAAGTACATGGCTTTCATCTCCTGGTGCTGGGAAGAGGGAATGTCTGTGGGAGAATTAATGTTCATTTAATTTGCCTTCTTTCTTCTGCTCATATATTTGCATTCTTCAGGTACTTCTTGACTCTCACTCACTCACTCTTTCTGCTTAATAAACACACACAGAACAGAACAGCCCTTTTTCATGGCTACTACATCTGCACAACACATGTTGAGTACTGGTACATTTGTGAGAGTGTCTGCACACCATAAATTAGGGGTATGTTAGCTTAAAAGAAAGATGTCCGGGCCTGTATGGCGGATTTGGGGAAAGTATGTTTTTTTCTAACGTCTTGAACATTTATCCCTTGTTACTAACGTCTAATCTGTCTTTGGGCTTGATTCATGTCTTTTTAGAAGCAGAGGACAAAGTAAAAGGCTGTCCGGGCTGGAGACTTCAGAGCACAGATTGATGTGATCAGCTCTGTTCATTCTCAAAATAAACCCAATTTGATCTGTGGCTTTATGGAATAGTTTGAGCTATCAAAAGTTTATATACGCTCGGCCCAAAAGCGGCTTGTGTCTCAAGGTGGTAGCATACCAGAAAGGTCACAGCAGAAAGAAATCTTATTGCAAACTTTTATCTAAAGTCACACCAGAGAAAACTATGACATGATGCTATTTTGAAAGCACATTAGCCCACATACAAATACACACGTTAAAAAGTGACATTTATATTGTTAAAATTAAATATACAGAATTTGAACAACATTGTGTTAATTAATGTTAATGTTAGAAGGACGATAGTAACATGGTTACACACAATACAGCGTCAACTCAATCACTCAAACATTCATTCAATGATTTAAATGGGGAACACTTGGTCGGAATGAGGCAGAAGCTTTATTCACTGCAACAACAGAGCTCCGTGTTCTGCAAATTATACAGTTCTTTAAAAACATTAGATACAATTTTATCAATTGATTTATTTCTGGAAAATGTCATTTTTGAGTGAGATCCATCTGCAGAAGATGTAATAAAGATTAGGAACGTGTTATAAAAGTGCAACAACACAGGGATTAGTTGAACTATTGCCCTTTATTAAATGTATAATCCTTCCAATATTGATAAATCATCTGTACTGATCTTATCAGAAACTGTTGTGACCTTTGACATCAAGCAGTACCTATGCTAACACAACTGATTACTCTTGTTGAACCACTGTTAGTAGTCAAACTGACAGAAATGGGCGCGCAGTGGAAATCAAGACCCATAGTATGTTTGACAAGTGGGAGAGACATAAAGTAGGTGATACAGTATATCTCTGTGTTGTAGAGGTGTCTCCAGATCAGCACTAATCGGTGGGATCAGCCGCTGTGAATAGACTCGAATTGTTCTGAATTGGCCAGGGTATGTGGTTCTATGATAGAGAGCAAGGGTTTAAATCCTGTGGACGGCATTGTTGTGCTTTCTATACAAGCTGGCCTTCCTCCATCTACACACACACATCAACACACAAGTCATAGAGCCGGGATGAACACTGATGATAAATGTCTAATCCGAGCACACATACACCATTAAACCCAGTGGATTACCGCTTGGGGAATTACAGCAGGGATTTCTGTTGTGTCCCTTGTTTTTTTTTTTGTGTTTTTTTTTTTGCAGTTTCTCTCCTCTGCGTTTTGCTGCCCTCGCTTGTCAACAGCTCCACTTGGCCCGGACTGCCAATCCCAAAGCTTTTGATGAGGCACTGTCAGCTTTATGTTTGGGCGCGCTCAAATGAAGCTGTGAATAGAAAGAGTGCGAACTAAAAGCCATGGGACCATTTGCTTTGCCATAGTACAATTTTCAGAAATAATCTTCCACCTTTCAATTTTCCTACTTGCCTCTGTCTCTTCAGTTTTATCTCCTTAGTACAGCCTGTGCCAGTTGGGGGGGTTTGCAAGATGATTACTCACATTTTAGATGATCTGATAGGAGAAAGGGGACCCTCAAATCATCTTAACACCCCCTGAATCCCCTTCTCGTAAAAATGGTGTCAAGAACTTATTTTTTGTCCTCAATTTTGTTTTTTTCCCCGAGCCCCCAAAAAAGCTCACTTAAAACAATGTTGCTGTAAGCTTATTCTGCCAATATCCACTGCTTATTTCAATGTAATGTAAGCCTAGGATTTGCTTGTGTAAGTAGATTGGGGCACAATGTAAGTACAAGTGGAGTCGATGTAGCTAACTTTGTACTAAGTGGCTGCCTGCTTTAGATTTAGTGAGGATTTGTTCCCTGTACACATTTCATTAAGGACGACTGGCAGAAACTACAGAATAAGTAACTTAGCATTTAGTTGGCCGATGCTTTATGTTTGTGCGCTCATTGGAAAAGCCAAGAATATGATGGTTTGCATTTACTTGTTACACATTGTTTTCATTTTAATCCTCTTTTCTAAATCATACAGATTGCACAAGGCTTTCATGTTGAATCACTGTCGGCATGTGGCACAGCTTTCTTTTGAATACATGGAAAAAGTATTTATATAGTAATACAGTGATGCTGGAAAGTTTGTTTACCCTTATTATTGATCTGAACTGGCATCAACACGAGCTAAAACATGATTTAAGTTAGGTTTCTAGTTATTCAGTTTATAGATATTGCACAGTACAGTGGAAAGTTTGTGACTGTTATTTTGCATATGCATTTTTGCTAAATTGTCCAAATATACACTAAACAATTCCTCTGTTTTACAAATCACTAGTTACTGTTCTCTAGTGTTGATAATCATAGAATCACTTGATTATTCCACATAATTTCACCCCACAATAAATCTAATCCAAACCAGGCAGAGCGGTGTTCATGTAGATTTATCATGCACAGAATTTCTTTCACTCAAAGTTAAGACAAGCAGAGATCTTCCTTTGCACAGCTGCTGCCAAGTGCTTGCCAAAATTGCCAGTGCTCAATGTTTGTGTCTCGATGCTGGCCTAACAGACACTTTCAAGTACACAAGTAAAAAAACATAAATAAAGTGTAAACATCTAGCTAACTTGAGTTTTGCATTAGTGCAAACCAGCAATTATATTTGTCTATTTAAAGCAGAAGCACAGAGTATTTCTAAGTCCAAAAATTATGTATGATTTTTTTAAATGGTTGTCTTATTTATTATTTTGTCTGTGTCCCGTCCATCGAGTTAAAGATATAAGACATATACTCACTATTGCTGGGTTGCAACCATGTGTCCCAAAATACTTCAGATAAGATTTATTTCTGTATACTGATACTCAATCTCACTCTATATAATTGTGACATGTTAAACAGCATCCTTCTTTTATGACATGACTCCATAGACATCCAATGGAGAATAATAATCCTTGTCTGTTTCTTTATGAGTAACTATTATCAATATAAATAATACACTTTTATTTTTCTCTCAATTCGATTGGTTATGATAGTTGGACATTTTGACAGCATTTATCATTGAGTGTCTACTTCCTGACCCCCAGCTGCAACCCAGCAAAAATACATTTTAAACTCGGTTCCGATTTGTGTTGACCAATAGCGTTCAAGTTCCCAGAAAAGTTATGGATTGATTGAGCTGTCAATCAAATGCCGCTACACGGAACTGCCTGTCGGCCGGCTGCTTTGGTGAAGCTACACCGGTAAACAGAGCACACTAGCTAGGTAAAACCTGCTTTTCAAAAATGGGTGGAGTTTTGCGTTTTAAAGGGTTTCAAAGCTGATGCGTGGACAGCCTGAATTAAGTATAGATAGAAAAATCTATATACTAAAAACTTTCAGTATAATGAAAATACTATGGTCTTTTATGACATATAAATAGTGGGATCTTTCTTCATTTCATATTACAACAATACAAAAAAAAAGTGTAGCAGTTTAGGTAGTGCAGGTGTCCCATAGAAGCAGGCTGGAGGCCCTCAGGGGCTGGGGTTGCGGCTGCTGGGTCAGGGGAGCAGATTATTGTGGGACAGGGGAGCAGATTATGGCAGTCTCGGGGCACCGATATGGCCCCATGAACCAGCAGGGGCCCCTTTCTTTTATTCATTCTCCCAGTGGACCTTTCTACAGGTCCTGAACATGAGGCCGGCTCACGTTAGCCCTGAATTTGAAAATGAAGAAAATGTCATGTTCAGTCCATACAAGAACCACCAACAGAGTGCTTTTAATAAAGTAAAATGTTTTGAAATATTTGTGCTTGGATTGACACGGAGTGTGCGATATTGCAATAAAAGATTGGATCGTGATGTCAAGTTATGACAATCTGCTACTCTGAGAAGATCGTTGAATCATGCTACAGTGCATTCATTTATGCTCTGCGCTACACCATCATTTGTACTGTAACAATTAAAAGGGGGGTTAAATAAGTATTATGGGGAACATTGGATTTGAAGTACATTGAATTTGTAGTTAAAAAGTTTTTATGAAGGCACTGATCGCAGTAGCTAAATTGACAGCCTCAGGTACAGTGTTATAAGTGACAGATTGCCTTTATGTGCTATATGTATAATTGCACATCTTAATGAGCGTGTGTCCAATGGTGATAATCCGTCTCCTGTCTGCAGGCCCCCTTAAAACCCTGCTAAGCCACTTCATTCACTTTGATCCACTTTTGAGAGCTAGTTTAATTTCCCATAATGCCGTTGATCAATGATTTCCTTTCAGTGCTGATGTAATTAGTGGTTTTAGGCCAGTTTTGTGCTTACTGTGTTTTGGTGGGGGCCGGAATTTATTATTGAAAGCTTTAGAGAAAGATCAATACGGGCCCATACAGAGTTACATGAGCATATGAACACAGATTGTTGTGTGTGTTTGTGCGACTTACTGGGTTTACACATTCACAACACACACAAACGCACACCAATCTATGATACATTATCTATTCATTTATTCTGCCTCTACTGCTAACCTACGATTAGTGCTGTTTTGATAACAATGAAAAATAACATTCCCACCAATTAAAATCCCCCAACAATACTAGAACTTATGCACATTTTATAAATTAGATATAGCTATCTTGCATTATCTTATTAAGGAAAGGCTTGTTTAATGTATTAATTTGATGAAGTGGTTAGCGTTAGGAGTATGGTGGACTGATTGCAATTGGTCCAATGATTAATTAGATCTTAATTTGCTGTCTGCTGCTCTCACTGATCGTCTAGTACAAATTGCTTGAAACTTTAAATTTATAACCTTAACCATAACAAGTTTGCATTGCCCTTTGGTTATATTAAGATTAAGATATATTTTTTTATTTGGTTCTAAAATGTTAATTACAGCACTATCAGTGACATTCCAATTTCAGACAACTCTCGCCTATCATTAGTGGGCAGGGTCAACATCCTCACCCTAAAGCAGAACTAAGTGCCATTTAGTATTTGCGTACAATTCTACGAATGTCGTCATAAAATTATTGAATAGAAAGCTATATAGTGTTTTGAGTCCTAATTTGTCTACCATACAGTATATTGCATTAAAAAAGGAAAGTCTAAATCCAGTCCAAAAACTAACATTTTCTTCCTTGGACCGTTACTGACCATTCCTGAAAATTGTTATCATTATAATTAGTGCTCATGACTTTGCTACCAAAACAACATACAAACTAAAGTCAACTCTACACCCAGTATGCGCAAAGAGGCTCATTTTGATATATTTTTGGTAACAACAGAAAACATTTTGGAGAACAGCCATTTTATTTGGACCTGGGGGGTAATTCACTAACTGGTACTTCATCTTAAATTAGACATGACTTTTTTCCCCTTTTGGCAGCGTTCTGACAGTGACCTTGTGGCCACGACTGACCAGTGGAGGCTGCTCTCTCATTTACCTGTTTTTCCTTTGAACTAAGCCCAACCTGCAGGGCTTGTGTGGAAGGCCAGAGACTTGAAATTATACTACCAAACCTTCAGCCAGCGTCTGCTTAGGTAATCATTACTGAACAACCCTCCACGTTTGCTCGACCTTTTGAAGTGTGTCACTACTTAAAAACATAACAATGCATCTAACCTTTAACCCTGTCGGCCTCTTCATCTGTGTGTGTGTCGAGTCTCTTTTTACTTGGCTGGACGCTTTTTAAAGTTACTTACTGGTCTGGCCGCATCCAAAAGAACCAGGCGCAGCGGTGATCGAGTTTCAAATAGGACCAAACTAAGCCTATATGCAAACAAAACCATGGGAATTAGGGGGAACTAAGCCGGCCCGCTCGGCTCCTCCTCGGTCAATGGTGAACGATGGAAGACTATGGAGTAAAGGAAGGCGGCGGCCATTCTAGTGAAGGGCCTGTTCTTTTAATTGTGTCGAACAAAACAACAGGGGATAAGTAATGGGGTTTTAAAGGGACTCACATTTGGATAGATTGTGTAACGCCCTGTGTGGGTGTGATGTGGGCACCGCGACACAGAGGCCGAGTGGGCGGCATTGTCTGGCAAAGAACAAAAGGCGAAAGTTGGCAACCGGCGGGCACCCATCGAAAAGCCTGTAACCGAAATGGCCAGCTAATTACTGACATGCTTTGTCAAGGAGGAGGCGATGCAACAAAACCGGGATAAAGATGAATTTTATACCTCATCCTCCTCGCTGTCATAAACACAGAAACAAATCCGCTAAATTGAAAAAAAGCAAGCAGATAGATGTCGAAGGGATCAGAAGAATAAAGGCAATAGAAGTGTAACATCAAGAGGCTATACTCGTAATGCTGCCATTCTTAAGCCAATCCATTCTCTTGAAATCTTCCATAGGCTTATCTTTTTCTCAGAAACATACAGAGTTTGGTGAAGATGACGACTTCTGAAAAACAAAAGGCAGAATTAGCCCAGAGTTTGCACATCGCTGCTGCCCTTGTTGAGATTTTAAGGTCAGTTATAAAAGAAACTCAAGTGTTGCGTGTGCTAAAGGTTGAGAAATCGGACTCGTTTGCAGGCTGCAGTTAGGAAATGCAGAGGGCATGATCTTGAGTGGGTTGTGTTGCACTGATATCTTGTGGAATAATAAACAAAGGGAGATAAAAAAAACTGCAGAATGGAAAGGTGGGAATAAGTGGTAGAATTATGTGTTTTTTCTGAAGAAATCGCTAACATCTTGTGACATATTTGTTCTGCAGTAAGCTCCTTCCACTTTGGTATGTCATTTTCCCCCTCTTTCTTTGCCCCTTTTTATTTCTCTGTTTGATTTTGACGAGTCTTTCAAAAAATCATTCCCAAAACTATACTGCTTTTTTTTACCATGAGGTTTGAAGAGCGTACGCGGGCGATTTGGAGATAAAAGAGATGAAATCATCCCGATTCCTGCCCTGCCACTGAGCCGCTCAAACTCCCTGACAAAGCTGTCAGACTTCATTTTGGCTCCAACTGCCAGAGTAAACTTGCTCTGCCATTTACAATCAACAAGAGACAGCACAAAGTCACGCTCCAGCCCATGTCAAAAACCGCTAACTGCTCCCCTTTTCACAAGCATTAAAAGTTAAATCCCCTCCCTGTTCTTATCTTCTTTCTGTTGATTCTTCTGCGTTGTTTTTGTTCTGTATGCAGTTCGTATTTAGCCTGTTCAGTGTAGTTAGTGATGTTTATAACTGACATAAAGCATGCACAAACAAACATTACCAGCACCAAATGGCCTCAGAGTGCATTTCACAGATCTATTGAGTTTGTAGTTGAGTTGCTCACTGCTCACAGATAGTGAAATGGTTCATGGTGATGGCGCTACACAACATACACTTTAATCATCCACTCGGTAAAGCAGAATAGTCACATAGCAGCAACTCAATGCATGCAAGTTCTGTGACATTTTCAAGACAAAAAGTCTAAACTGAGCTGGAGAAGAGAATATATAAAAGACTTTGAATGGGCTGGTCCTATTGTTTAATAAACGAAAGATCAACAGTTTATAGGGAATGATCAGAAAAAAGAAATATTCAGTGTCTATTGATGCCAGAGGTTGAGGGCTTCACTCTTTCATTTGTCATACATTTATCTGTTTACAGAACAATACATTTGGACCAAAATAAGGTTTTTGGACAAAAAGAGAAGTGCTCCTCTCCAGCAGAGGTGTCCTGGTGTGAGGAGTCTCTATTCTGAGGCAGGGCTTTTATCTGGAGGCACCCAAGAGAGAATCAGAGAATCAGGTTTAGAGGTGAGAGGGTGCACTGACAGTGTACAGGGACCGTTTTAGTTTTTCTTCCAGTACATTGCTCACTTTTAAGGTTTAAACGCTGGGTTATACATACTGTCAACAAGAGCAGCAATCAACTGGTAGTGAACTAATTTATTCTGTTTTTGTGATATTCAGAAGACATGCATGTGAAGATGAAGTCTAAACTGTAACCAGCTATGTATGAAGGTGAGAGTAAACAGTTGTCAAACAGGCCCATAGTTGCTGGGATAGGCTCCATAACATTTCAATATGCAATAAAACAGTAAAGATAATGGATTTGCTGAGTATCATGAAGTCAGAAGACATGAATGTAAAAGTGAAAGGGGTGTGTGAAGAATATATGGTTGTCTGTTGGCCCTGTGTCTAACTATCCACTGGATTATTTTACCAATTGTAGTTTTATCATTCTCTTGTTTTACACAAAAATGGACACCTAAGCATTACAAAGAGCAGATATTGTGCACCTGTGTGGTTCAAGCCCACTCTGAACCATCATCTCATCCCGTCTCAGCGTGGCCTGACTCGGTTTGGGATGGAGCCCACTGTCCATATAATCTGTGTGCAGGCATGTTAATTTTCGAGTCAAAGGGGCAGCTCCCTTTTCATCACGGCGGAGTCGGTGGAATATTCAGCACGCTGCAGATGTTCATGAATAATGTCTGTGGCCAAACCCCTGGCTGGGACGGGGGCGTATGGGGGGTGCAGCGGGAGGGGCGGGGGTGCTGGGGGGTAGCGGTGGTGAGGCCAGATGAATTACACGTAGGGGGGATCTGACAGGCAGCGTGGAGCTTTGTGATCATTCCAAAGTTCTAATAATCTCTCTCACCTTCTCCATCTCCCCAGTAATGAAAGAGAATAGGTGATTGCACCCCGGGCTATGTTCCCCACGTAATGACTCCTCCAAAGGCACCGGAGCCGCCAAGGAAAAAATGAACTTTGAATGAGCGGCGAATTGGCCCTGACAGAGTGATAGACCGTGACACAGATTCTGTAGCAAAACAGACTGTGCTAATTGATTATCAATATTTTAAGCAAAGTGATGAAAATAAGCTTGAGAAAAAGGGAAGCCTTCCAGGGAGGATCTCGTTCGTCCAATCTCCCAAGCATTCTCTCTCTCTCCTCTGTCCCCTACTCCCCCGGCATCTTTACTGGTGCCATTTTCGGCCTGCCTTCTGGCATTTTGTGCCTATTTTGGCGTTAATTGCCAAATATGTCCCTGAACTTTTATTAATTTTGTATTTCTCTACTTTATTTATTTCTAAGCTTTCATCTACGCTGTTCTGTCAGACCTTGTGTCCAGTGGCAGTCTCCTTGTCCTTCGAAGTGAACAAATTCAATAACTTATTTATGTTTTTTTTAAAAAGCAAGAATCACTTATTTAGAGCTATCAGATTTGTCAGCTTAAATATATACAAGTACAAGTACAAGTACAAGTACAAGTACAAGTACAAGTACAAGTACAAGTACAAGTACAAGTACAAGTACAAGTACAAGTACAAGTACAGGCACAGGCACAGGCACAGGCACAGGCACAGGCACAGGTACAGGTACAAGTACAGGTGCATAGAAAGAAACTTCCAAGTGATGTGGTAGAGAATGGTTGCCTGTGTCTAATTGGCAATGGTCCATGGCATAACCTGCCTCAAGCCAATAGTTGTCAGAATAGACTAGACAATAGAAATTTTAAAATTAATGGCTGGATAGGATATCAATAGATAGGATACATCATAGAAAAATTGTAAGCTTACAAATGACAAAAAAAATTTGTTAACATGTTAATATAATGGTCAGACCAAAGGGCAAGAAAAGAGTATAGCTAGAGATGAGCCTCAAAAAGAAAAAATATCCAGTGAGCAGCACTTTTGTGACAAAAAAGGTCTTGTTAATGCCAGAGGTCAGAGGAGAATGTCAAGACTGGTTTGAGATAACATAGTACCTCACTACGTACTTGTAATCTTAAATATATGCTCCATTGTCTTAGGGGACAAGTGCAGGTGCATACAGCTCCTATAGTAATATGGATCTGATGACCAAAGAACAGGGAGGGAGTTGCCCGGACCACCAAGTCTGTGTCTTTTCTGCGGTGCGTGTTCTGTGATGTCGTCTGTTGTGTGGATCTCTATAGATGCTGTTGGGGTCCCCGCTCTCCTGCCTATTCTTTTCTAAGTGGGCGCCCTCCTGAACCTCCTTGTGTCAGCTCTGCGATTAGCGGCTCCAGTTTACCTTTCATGTGCGGGGGTCCTGATAGACTTAGTCCCGTCTGCCCCCACCAGCAGTACACATGAAACACACCCTCAGTGGTGCACCGGCACAATGGCATCCAGCAGGCTTTCAGCGGGGGAACCTCAGCCTATTCTGCACTATTCAACTGCACACTCCAATGCATTCATACAGACAGAAATGAATAGATACAACAGACACATACTGTACATAGACCACTGAGGTGTGTTCTCTTTTACACAGATATTTTTTTTCAGGAAAAGGACATATAAGAAACTATAGTGGCATGTGGAGACAAGAAGGGGTTGAAAGTGAGGGTGAGATGTCATGCAGGGGCCCCAGTATACTTAATATTTTACCATGTGATCGCTGCATTATGGATTGGCTCAGATTGCCCTCTCTAGACCTCTGCCACATGAAGTCTTTACCTCTAAACTTTTTTCTATCAAAACAGCATCCTTAGATTCCCATGAAACGTATATAATGTAGCTTATAAATGTAGGTTATTTTGCTGAACATACACAGTTTGATAGCAATGTTTGCAGGTTGAACTCTATTTGACCTGATGGCTACACGGAAGCTTTGAGCAGATTCCCTGGTCTTTGTGTGTGTGTTGCTCAGGTGTGTTCATGTGCTGATGCAGCCCATGGCAGTGGCCGGTCCTCAGAGTATTCTCCCTCTCTGATCTGCCTGAATGCTGGAGGCCTAGGCCCAGGATCCATACATGCACCATAATGCATTGGGTTACACATGTGCCCTTGGGTTTAGAAGGTATATTGGGGTGTTGAGCCTAAGCCACCCACATATTGTCAAGATGTGAACAATGAACTTCGCTGGTTGACCCAAAACTCTCTTAAAATCAGGTTAGAATTGTCTTTTATCGTCATCTATTTGGGATCTTCTTCTAGTATACGTTGGAACTTGATGCTCTACTGAAAATTTAAAACTCAACCATTCAATTTCTACGATACGATATCCAGTGAATTGCAGTTCTGTAGGTGAAAATAGCTTGTTAATTCCAGAGGACAGATAACTGAAAGGCAACAATGACTTAAAATCAACAATCAAAGTCTTCAGAAGATCTCTTAATGCACAAAATAACAAAACATAAAGCTGGTGGGCTACAGTAGCTGAAGAAATCACTGGGGGGCACTTTATTAGGTACAAAGCCTACATAATAACGAGATGTAAATGTTTGTACTTGATCTAGTAGTCTGGTGTATCAGGAGGTATTTGGCCTGTATTTGGCATTGTTTATCTAGAGAACATGGACACTGAGAAAAGAGGGGAAACAAATATTGTAAACAAAGTAACTGGACTTTTCTTCTGCAGTTAGTAGTTTTAATGTCAAACTAATGTATAAAACTTTCAATCTGAGGCTAATTTGCAAAAAGTCCAGTCCAGACAGTGTCCTCTTTCAGAATAATAATGGCCTCACCCTGCCTGTGTCCAGCGCTGGCACTGAGCAAACATGAAGCCACAAATAAGAAGTGTGGAGATGGACCTGACTTGTTTTAGGCCCACCCCAAGTAGAGATCAGTATGTGGTATGTGCTGTCAGGCTCATTTGTGACAGCTCAATGTTTGCAATAATAGCACAAGTTATCAGAAGAAATGTTAAACTCAAATTTAAGTTTGTCAAAAAAGATCAATTTCCTCTATTTATTCGGTCTGTGTAAATATTTTATGGTAGCCAGTTAAATCTGTGATCAAGCTTTTTAAGACTCAAGGGTCTTCAGGCCCAAAACAAGATATGTAATACGGAATGTAGCTTTTTTTCTTTTTGCCTATTTATTCAATACATTTGTGAGATGTGTGAAATTCTGATTCACAACTAAATCTGTCAACTAAACTCTGCCACCTGACACACTGACATGAAAGCAAGGCCTAACAGGCTCTCTGTGTGCTGCACCATCTAGTGGTTGCTTCAGGTGGTGCTGAGATCACTTGGGTCCAGTATGCACCTGCTGTACACAAGTCCCCTGTTCTCACAGTTGAACATATTAAAATACCTTTATATTGTACTCATTTATATATTTATCTTTTGTTTTAGTAATATGTTTTCCTATTTATTTGGCTTTGCTATTAATGTGTCACTTGCCTTCAAACGGTGATGAGAACGAATGATTTCAATTATTATCACAATTTTAATGAACTCACACAGAAAATTCCTGCTTCATAAAACCTTTTAAAATAGAAACTCAATGTACATCCAATCCAATATTCATCGTAACACTTAATACTATTTACTTTCCTTGTTTTATTCATATGGACACTGGCATTGTTACAGTAAAAACAATGATAGAGCAGAGCATAAATTAATGCACTGTATTCACTGATTCAGCGATCTTCTCAGATTGGCAGATCGTCATTACATTGTATCATGATGTGATTTTTTTTTAATTGCCATATTGCCCACCCATACTGTGGTATAAAGGGGACTGAAGACTTATAGTGGGTGTATATCCTCAATAGTGTTGCTTTAAGTTAGTTAGGTCATTTTATTTCTGACTTTGTCAACCTCCATGACTTCTTTGACCTTTTAGTGTTTCCTTTTTCTGTCAGACCTCTTACGCATCCTTTTTACATGTCTGTCCATCTGTCCGATAGTCCTTCTCTAGTTTGTATTTATTGTCTTTTGGTTCCCTCTGGTATTCTAGCTGCCTGACCTGACTGTAAAGTGTTCAGTTGATTGGAGGGGACGTTTTTCCAATGGCGCTGTGCTGCCTCTAATATTCTGTTTGTCGTTTGGTGTGAGGCTGATTTATCACGCCTCTTCTCCTGCTGACATTCAGATTCACTTTGATTGGCGTGACAGGAGTGACACCCACCACCACTGGCACCAAGTAAGCACGCAGATACCAAACAGTGACAGTCAAATACAATGCTAACTCAGGCAGGTATAATATGTCTATTACGCCAACACAAAAGCACTGTTTTGACTTGGTGACACACGCGCGTATATCCTTACCATTACATATCCTTATACTCCTAAACTGGCACTGAAAACGCACAGTGGATAAGCATTGCTCTGACCTCTGTCTGTAGCATCATTCTTTGGAAGAGTTTATTGAACAACGTGGGCAGACTGTGGCTTCTATCACCTCATGAACACTTCTGATAGTTGTTGTGCGTGGCCTTACGCTTGAGCTAAGATGTTTTCTTCTGTTGAATGCATCTTCTTCACACCCTCCTCCTCCCTATCCATCCTTAATAACTCTATAACTCACCTCAGCCTTTAGATTTAATTGCTTATCTGTGTGTAAACGTATTAACCCTTCTGCTGTATCTGTTTTGCTGCTGGTCCCGGGGGCCCCTGACGAGCCCGTGCGACTGCCGCGCCTTACATCCAATGAATAGTCTCTTCTCTGAGCGGTAATAGGGAATCAGCATCGTAGCAGCAAGCATCGGCAGTGTGTAAGAGATAAATCAGATTGGGGGTCTTGCTTTGCCAGTTTATTGAATCTAAATTGCACACGCTTGCCTGGCCCCCGCCGGCCCTACACAGCCCATCCATCTCCCGGCTGATAATGGAGCGGGCCCGATTCCACCTGGTGGGAGCATTATTACATTTCCCCCTCTAACGAGACCCGGCTAATCCTGCCAAGGGGAGGAGGATAGGGGACAAGACGCACGGGATAGGGAAGAATGAGGTAGAAGAAGACATTGTTCTGAAAGAGAGTGACATCCCACGATGGACTCAACAACTTCTGTCGTCTACCTTCTCTTTCCTTTACTTGTTGAGAAGGCCTACACAATATCATGACAATATCAGCAAAGGCAATATATGCATTTTGAGAAATTAAATGTATCTCAATGTTATTCTTCTATTTCATCTATTTTTTAGTCTTCAATTTCTACTTAATTTATATTGAAAAATTCATTTATATTGATAAATTAAGTTATGTCAAAAGGCAAATATTCATAGTTGTATCGTTATGACTATGTTTTCCAACATGTATCCCTATTGTTGAATATTACATGTTTTAGTGGCTCTGCTCTTGCATGGCCCTTGGGCCCCTGAGCTGCAATTACATTCATAATCACAATGCCATTTTGCTGACACTCTCCGCCCCTCTGCACTGCTGGCCACGCTCCCTCCTCCGCCCCGAAGCCAAGAGTCAGCCCAGAGTCAGCCCAGTCTAAATGAAGTGAAAGGCCTTTCCTCTCTCCCGTTTTATTACTCGCTTTAATAAAAGTCCATCACAAAATTGTCCTACAATGAAGTTATCCTGAAATTTACTTCCAGTAGGGTACTTTTGTCCTTGGCTGAGCCTTTAGAAGGACTATATTATGCCTTTAAGCTTTTTTAATTAATTTGGAAATTCTACAAATAATAATTCTACAGAAAGACGTGTTTATTTAAAGTCTTCATTGTGGGAGCTGTTGCTTTTTTATACTGAAAAAGCTCAGATTAGGGGAATATCCTTTTAAGGCCCTGTTTCCCCCATCTAGCCACACTGTTTTCACTGCTCTAGCCAATGCAGTACAATATAAAATAGTTGCAAGGTTGTAGGACTGTGTTTTCAGCTCCTGAGAAGGTCAGTTTCTCAGTATACTGGGTAACTCACTTTTGTGTGAATGAACCCAAATACAACTCCAGGTAATAAGGTCTCCTAATGGTAAAAACCTCAGAAAAGTCAAGTTTGCATAAGAGAACCCCTGTAATACAAATGCATGATGTTCTTTTTTTCACCTCTAATGTTAACAGAAGTGTGGCGATAGTTTTAATGCGTTGTCGCTGTGTATTCTATTTAAACCTGTGCTGCTTATTGATGTAATTAAATCGTATCCCTGGCTCAGCGCTCGGGCCTAGTATACTTTCATTGTTTTGAGGGGGCAGGAGCCCTGTGAGGCAGTTGCACTGATGAGAGATGGATAAACAGTTTGATTTGCTGCTATCGCCCCCAGGCACAGTGTACTGGAGAGATGAGCAAGAGAAGGAAAGGAAAAAAGCATGAAAAAAAAATGGGGAGGGCCTGGAGAGGGCAAACAGAGGAAAAGACAAGAGCGCCCAGGATGAGACAAACCTGTTGGGGGAGGGATGAAGGGATCGAGGTAGAGAATAAACATGTAAACAAAAAACAGCGACAAATCAGCTAGGGTTTTTTTTTTCAGTTTTCCGTGCTGTCTGTTCTTTCGTTTTGACTGTATGGCCCCTAACTATTCTTCTATGCTCTTCAATGCTAATACCGCTCTTCTCCTACCTGCCTCAATAGCCGCCCTGAGCAAAGACGGTACCTAAAAGCACTTGGATGAATTTATGCACACACACACACACACACAAACACGTAACACATAACACACACAAAAAACATGCGATATACAAGGTAAAAGGGAGGTTTTTTGTGGTTTCTTTATTGGCACGCCTGCATGAGAAACCAACAGATTCAAATATAACCGTTTTAGGTAAGTATTTATAAATCCACTTAAGTGTAGGTTTGATATTGATACACACATACACAGGCTGAGGGAGGCAGGGGAGGGTTCACTCATCCATGTAAAGTCATTGTTACTAAAGATGCGGAACCTCCGGACTTAACCAGCCGTAACCACGGTGTGACGGCTTCTTTGTCTACGCCAATTACCCAACAATAACGGCAGCGGCGTCACAGAGAGAGTGGAGTGCAACCCTATGGCCTGCTGCATACAAACACACTTTTTATATATGAACTGACTGGCCATTTTATTAGGTAGGCTTTGTACCTAATGAATTGTCCCTGGTGTGGTCTTCATCAGCGGGAGCCTATATATGTTTCACAGATGTCCTTGTTTTTGGTCGTAATGAGTAGATATGTGAGCCTTTTTATCATCTTGAACCAGTCTCGGGACATGCAGTTACTAAAAACTAGCCCAGCCCATGCCTTTTCATCTCCTTTTTTCTACTTTCTGATGCGTGGTTTGTCTTTGTCATGATTAAATACACTAGTGCTGCCATGTGATTTGCTGATTAAATAGATGCACTAAAAAGCAGTTGCACAGGTGTACCTAATAAAGTGGCCAGTGTGCCTGTTTTATGCCACAAATGCACTTCCAGCACAGATAGCAGCGGCATACATCACCAGCCGCTCTGCTAAACTAAATCCGGACACCCACAGTTGCGCCCCAACAAACATTCTGCATGCGCTTACACATTTACACCCACTCTTGTAGATTGTATTAACTTTCCCCAAAACAAAACAGTGCTTCCATTCTGTTCCTACCCCTCCCCTCGTCCACTCACTCTCCCTCTCCCTCGTTTTTGTTTTTTTTTTCTCAAAGTTTAAACTCATTAAGTGTAATGATATTGGAGACTCAATTTTACATAGCTCACTCATCAACCAGTAAGATAGCAATAAAGGCGAATGGCTCCACAGAGGCCCTATAACGCCGCAGAATAAATGATGCGCAGCTACGGAAATGTGATTAATTTAGAGGCAGTATTGATAGTCCTGCCATACATGGCATTATATTTTTTAATGCGGCTTAACATCTTGATTATTCGGGGGGAAAGGAAGAGGAAGAGCAGGGAGTGGAGACAACACGAGCGGAGATGAGAGATGCTTAAAATGCCCGTCTCACTTTCTCTTAAGCTTTTCATTATGCCACAACGATAAACACCTCTCAGGAAGACTCAGGGAGATGTCTTGACTTTAGGGAGAGGGAAGTAAAAAGGGAATAGTTCATCATACTCTACGTGAGCAATCATTGATTATTACCAGTTAGTGCTATGATATTATCATTATAGATGTACAATGCTGAAAGGTTTCTTATTTCAATATTGTGGAACCTGACAGTCATTTTAGCATTTGTATGTATTTTTTTCATCATAATTAAGTTAAACCCAAATTACATAACTTTCTGCCAAAGTCTGCAAAGTAGTATTGACCAATGTATTCAATATAATATAAGAGTGGTTTCTCCAGTTTCAAGATGGGTGATTTCAGGGTGATTTATTCTCTGTATTTATTGGAGTTCAAACACGGAGGGAAAAATCCAAGTGTGATAGTCTGAATTAATGGGAAACACTGTATTTCTATAATGACTATCCCCCACTTTATATCCCCCACATTATATCCCCCATGGAATTGCATTTAATTCCTCGTGTTTTATTGTATTGTGTTATTTTGCACACTAATAAATGGTTTCCTTTTCCTTTCCAGCGAAGACTGATGAGGCGCTGAAGGTGAAAGTGGCAAAAAGAGAAGAGGATGCCCGCAAAAAAGCACTTGAAGGTGAGCTTCACTACTGTGAGCCAAGACAAAATGCAGAATCACATCAAACTTTTTTTTTTTCTTTTAATATATAGAGAGCTAGGGAATCAAAATGCTGTTTGTTCTCTCATATCAGTGGTATAAATATATATAGTCAAATCGATTAGGTAGTATGTAAACAAAAGGTACACTACACACTAAAAGATTGGACCAACCTAAAAACAGTGGTTTTATTATTATGGTAAGTTGGTTGTTTGCTTCTATCTTGAACACACTGGTATTACAATTGTAAAACACTACATTTTGTGATTTCTACATTGTTAGACATCTGTTGCACATGTTCTTTTTGTTGCCTTTCTTTAGTGAATTAGTTGGAACATGTTGATCTGGGGGAAACAGCATAGTTATTTTTTTAACAGAAAACTAAACAAATTTACATGATTTACACAGCTTTCATTACATGTGCTTTCAAATGAAATGGCATCACGGTATGTTAGTTTTGTATCAAGACGTACTTCAAAAAAATACAGAAAATTTACAATAGAAAGCAGGTTTAAAGCCTTTAATAGACCAAGGGCCATCATGTATATATTTTTTAGATCCTTATTACATTTTTGCCATTTACATTATACAAATAAAAAAATGCTCATCTAGCCTGCTATAAATTAAAAAACCTGATATTCCTTTCACCCCCTCCTCAACAACGCACATACAGACACACAAAATTGCTCTTGATACAGCTTAATAAAAAGTCAAGAGTAATTTGCAGCGGTTATGTTAGCAGTAATAAAAAGCTTCAGATAGAATAATGACCCTGGTCCCTGTTCCGACCAGAGCAAGATATTAATGAGGAAATCAAATGCACTCTTATCAGTATCAACGACATCTCAAATCCCCTCTTTTCTACTGCTGTTGTTGGTCGTCTTTTTCCCATTTTGTGTGTGTGTGTTTTTTTTTGCCATTTTCAGAGCTGTGACCTTTATTGTCTGTTGACCTTTTAGCCAAATAAAAAGCCCAGCCATCACAAACTCAATTAGTCCTGCACTCCTGCCTTGGTAGAAGAATTTGCTCTTTTTCCCTGTTCTTTGGTTTCCAGGCTTTCTGCCATTCTCTCATTATTATTATTATTATTATTCATATTTGTTCTGTTGGTTTCTATATTTAACCTTTGCCATTTTACAGTCTCCTTCCTTTATGTCTCACTCACCATTTGTCCTGTTGCACTTCTCCTATGGCCTTTTTTTCACTTGTTTTTCTATTTTTCTGTGTGCTCTGTGTGCAAGCATTGCCAAATTGGTGACTAAGTGCTAGCTTGGGGCTGCATAGCGGGGGCTTCCAGTCAAATAGCTTCTTGAAACTGAGTTCACTGTTCATTGTTGCACCTCTTTTTGGAAACACTTGACTTTCTCTGCCCTTTTTTCAGCCTGTAAAATAAAAAGGGATTCAGATTGTGCTCGTCTAAACCACATCCCGTGCTGTCACTTCCTTTGATTGGGACTGTTCTGTGGTCCTCTAATAAGCCTGTTGTCAGTTCCATGAAGCTACCAGATCAGAGGTGTGCTTTGGAAGTGGGAAAACCAATGATGTTGTGTTGCCTTTTCAAGAAAACAAATTCCCTTAAAAATATTAAGTTGATTGAAACAATTAAATAATAATCATGTATGTATAGTCACCCAATAAGTACTTGAGTGATTTTACATAGCCCCTAACTACATTGTATCGACTTCAAAAAGTACAATGTAATACACTGTGTAACAAACTGTAATAACATGTAACTACATTGTACCTAACCCCAACCCTAACCTTAACTATTCTGTATGTACAATGTATTATAGTTCGTTACACAGTGTATTACATTGTACTTAATGAGGTAGATACAATGTGAACAAAATTTGATTCATTTATTAGTTTAAAATAATTAACAAAATATTAAAAGGCCCTGGTGAATCCATGTGAGAGTGAATAGTCTGCCAGTGTGTGTTAGCCCTGCAACTAACTGGCCATTGTCCAGAGTGTACCTCATGTAAGGCCCATAGTTGCTGCAATCCCTACAGAAACTATACATTGTTTTCAAAATGTCACAACAACTAACTGTGCAGGTTGTCATGTCTTAAACAGTTGCGGGGAGTCAATAAGTATTTTCAGTCAAAAAGTTTCAAAAATTAAACACACTTTTTCTTAATCCTAAATGTGAACTTGTCAAATTTTACAGTGGAGAGGCAAATTCAGTCAGCTCCATCCTCTTCTGGCCTTCCTCACAGCTCACAGAAAAATAGAGGAGGTAAGCCACTGCTAACAGCTAAACAGCAGATAATCAGGGGTCTCATAATTCCCTGCAGGGCGTCTCAGAGGTCAACACAACTAGAAAGTTTACACTTGAACCGCTAAGTCGACCGAAATGAGAAAACCTTTAAAGGGAACGAAGGGGAAGAAGTGAAGAACACTACCTCCTACACTCCGCCGTTCATAAATAGATCCGCATCCTGGATTTGCCAATGCATTTGAGTTAGCTTAGCCCTAATCGAAACCACAGCCATCTGATTCATGTGCACGGCTATGATATGCAAGCTATTATTGTTGCAAACTGTGGCCACGTATACTGTAGAGGGGGTTTATAAGCAGGGTTTAGTGAGAAAGAGAAAGAAGAGGATCAATAACTGGCCCTGTGGTCATCAGTTAACAAAGTAGTCTTCACTTGAAAGCGGAGTTCGCCTCTCTGGTTAAGGGCAGCCAGATGATGCTAGCGGTTTGAAAAAGGAAACGTGATATGAAAGGCGGCGAGAATGAGAGGGTAGGATGAATTCTTTGTTAGTTGTACGCCTTGTTTAGGCTATTAAAGTGGAGAGATGCTGTTTGTTTGCCCAGGAGGCTTTAGCTAACACAGTGAGTGCAATAATAAGATGGACTCAGTATCAGTGTTGAGTGTCTGCTGGTGTGGAGAATAAAGTCGATGCATTTCTTTTTATAATGCAGACAGATAAAGTGTGTTGGTGTCCAGTTACAGACATGAATCTCCCATTCATTTCTGTGCAGTTTTAAGTGATTACAGAATTACATAAGCAATGAGGAAATAAATTGCACTGTTGATAAAATGTCAACAAGTGTTAGACTCATGACTCAAAATTAACTTAGATACTGTATATAACTGTACGACACCAACTATAAAATCTAACACTATAAATACTGTATGTTGGTCTCAAATACTTAATAACTATTGTTTCACAAAGTAAAATAGTACTTGAAATACCTTTTGAATTTGCACAGCCAGCACTGTCACAGGCAGTCATGTTGTTCATATAGATTGGACATTAGCCTATTGCCTACGGATGGTATTCTAGCCCTTATGCTGCTCTGTCCTCATTACCTCAAACCAGCACCAGATTGGGAGATCATATATTTTAATGAGACGTATAATAGCTCTTTAACCCATATCATTAGGGGAATATATACCTACCATTTGCTCTTTGGGCAGTTAAACGAAAGGACTGTTTCCCTAATTACGCAGTGTGTAGGACAGGTCACGGGTTGGGGTGTGTGTACCTGTCCATGTGTGTATTTTCGGGAATTATATGACCATTAAATATTCAGACTCGAGCCCCCACCATCTTACTCCCACCCCCCCCTTTCCCTTTCTCGACCTAGCATCCATTAACGCCTCATCACCGTATAACTAGCCGTGTTGTCAATCACCAAATGGCCTTGGCCTCAAACAGGAAGAAAAAAAATGTCTGGATTTAGTTTCCACACTTGTTCAACACATGAAAAATACCCCTCTAAACAGCCTGTATAGCCTCAGTCAAGGGCAATCAATAAAAGTGGAAAAGCCATTGTGTGTATGCCTGTGAACTCATATTTCTCCGGTTAGGTGTGATTAAGACTCTACTAGACAATTTGTCAGTCAGCTAAAATTTCCGCTCATAAGTGTCTGCTTGTGTGGGTGTGTGTGTGCACGTTCCATAATAAACGATGTGCTCCCCTTTTTCTAATTGAAAATAATAACTAATTCGTGGATAACAAGCTCTTGTATAATCCAGAGCCATATCCCTTCAGTTCTGAGGCCTATCTGGACTGTAATAAAAGACAGGAAATGAGAGGCAAGTGAGAGTGGTGGCTTGGACATTGACGCTTAATGTAATCTGCCTTGAAATCAAATTATTTGACCTGGAAAGCCTAACAATACAAAAACTCCTGCCGGGCCGCTGTTAAATATTTAGCACGTGCCTGTCATGAATACAAATGGCTGGCAAATTAGAATCTACAGGCGCGTGACCCCCATACCGCACCACCGAGATCGGCGCGGGGGCTGGCCCTGCTTTAAATGTTTTAATTACTGAGGCCACAGCACAACCAACACACTGTCACTGCCACTTGAAGGACAAGCGGTGAAATTCAACTGATAGTAAACACGTGTGATCTCTATGTCCGTTGATCTCATTGTATTAACTAAAACATGAGCTTTCAATAGGGAGAGTGTCTGTAATATACCAAGCTCTAATTAGTGCTGCGTGATATTACAAAATCATTTCATATAGGTGAGAACTGTGTTGATTATTGAGATAACAATATGACAAGCGAGCGTTGGCTTTTCTTTTTGACTCGGTAACTTCAAATAAATATGAATTAATAGAATTCACTAGATTTACTTGCAAATTTGGGTGTAAATCAAACTAGGGTTAAAGCTGCACTACCACTGTCTCACACATGGAGCACGCACTGCCTTGTACTCACAAAACAGGAATTATGTCAAAAAAAGAGAAGTGGTCTGGAGTTGGCTTTGGAAATAAATAGAAAATAAAAATAGTTGTGAATAACGTAATACAATATTATATTTTGACATTATTCATTATTTCTCATATATTCTGTCTAATCAGAGTGCTCCTGCCTGATGGAAGCATTTGAACAGTTGCACCCCATACTTTAAAACATATATCCTTAAAATACAACCCACAGAGGGTCTTTTCTCTCTCTTCTGTTATACTGTACTATTGACTGATTATTTTGTATCTATTTTAAATCAGAACTTAATGAGGACCAAACCAGGACTCATAATAAATACATTTGCAATATATTGTATAGCCTTAGCCTTACTTATAATTCCCAGCATTCGTCTCTCAAGGTAGACTATTATGGTTTATATTTTTTCTTCTTCAGTCCACTGGCTATGTGATCCACAGTCGGACTCGAGGGAGGCCGCTGTATTGCTCGTGTGCACTCTGCGCTGAGGAAAGATCTGTCTCAGTGATTTTGATGTAAGAAAATCTGCTTTGTATTGATTTGTCATCGATTAGCAGAGTTGGACTCATCTCCTGTCGTTACTTCAGATAAATGGCCTTATTTGTTGTGTTATTATGTTCAACACAATCATGCCAGGAACAGTCACAGGAATATTGAGCCGACACTTCATTGGCTTCGCCGCTTCCACTTGTTCCAGGAACTTAAAGGATGTTTTGTGGCCGTGCCCCGAGGAAAAGCTAAAAAAGAAGATATTGACAACGCATTTGTAATAAAGTCTTACAGGAATTAGGTTTTTTTATATATATCCTTACAGTACGGTACAGGCAAATGTTAAGAAATGCAGTAAAGTAGCCAAGCTTTGGTGTTTATTTGTGTTGTATTCTAGTTAGTAACTATGGTCACCTGGTTTAACGCCCTATAGATCTGTCTGTATATCTATCTGCCTGTCCTTCACAAATCTATACAAGTGAACTTTTGAAGGCAAAGTGTGACTGGATTTTGATTTCCTTCTCACTCTCAATTGCTAATTTTGCATTTTATAAACCGATAAAAATAAACAAAAAACTGGATTTTTTTTTATAGCTGGCTATTTACATAACGCAATGTCTTCAAACTTACCTAAAACATTTTCACAGTAGCCAACTGCACATTTCAACTTTAGTGCCAAAAAGATACTATTCATGTTGCAATTTCTACGATCACCTTTTCTCTCCCCCTCCCTCCCCTCTGCCTCCCCCTTCATTCAGGTTTGTGGTTCCCCTCATGTTGAAATGATTAGTTATGCACGGCTTGTAAGCACTGAATCAGAGTTATGGTCCCCGGGGAAATAAATTTGGCAGAAAGTCAGTGTGAGAAGATTTAATTATCACGAGGAGACCTTTTTTTTCCTCCGCTTGGCCCAGTGAAGCCCGAACTCCTCTCCCCCTCCCCCCTTTGTTGTGTTCAGCTCCAAAAACACAACCCAGCTCACAGCATGGACGCCAGCCCTCTTCATGCCTTCCCTACTTTTACCAATTTGTCTCATCGCACGGTGATAAGCCAAGCAATTACGGCTTTATTGATTTTTCATCACTACAAATTTAAGGTTGATTTTTTTTTTACACCAGCCTACTCTCCCCCTTCTCTTTCCTGGAGATCTGCTCATAAGGTGATTAGGTGACCTCCTGTCCCAAGTGCAGCCTGTCCCATGGATATCGAAAGCTTCATGCTGAATCGCGCTAACCCTGGTGGCCCATGATGTCCCGGGCTAATAGAATGGTAATGCTGCCTTGTGCGGTTGTCACTATGGAACCTAAAGCGTAATCATTTCTATAGATGGCATCTCTGACTTCATAGCAGCCAAGCCATCTCTGCCCGAAGCTAGATTACAGAGATATTGACCATGCGCTAGCTCCGTCCTGTGTTTAGTCGGGTCAAGTGGACACATGATTGACAGCACCCTTTTACCCCAGTGATTGGTAATCGTTGCTTAGGTCACCCTTATCAATTAACCTGCTGCTTGCGGGCCTATATGTTCTACTACAAATCTCTACAAGTCACTGAGCCAATACAGCTGCAGCATTGCCATTTCATTTGAGTTTTCTGTAGCATAGTGCATGTTTGTTGTGTTGTGTTTTTAGCATTGTAAACCGGTTATGAAATTGTAACATCTAATATCATAATGATATTTTATGTATTGAATACACAAATATTTCAGCCACAAGGAGACACAAGCCAGTAGGTAGTGCATCAGTAAAAACCAAAAACCAAATTGATTGCTTATTTAACATTTGATGGCAGTAACATGTCGGTATGGTGAAAAGCAATGTAATGACAGTTTTATGATGAAAGCTGAGGACCATATGAAATTTCCCCCTGTGACATGACCGGTTCCCATGCCACACTTTGGACATATCTGTCCTATAGAGTTCCCTAATCAGTCAGTGTTTAGTCCACTTCTCACCTCTTCATGCGCCAAAAGAAAATGGTTGTCACGGTGACTGCCATACCCCATCACACACACATGTGCAGGTCTGGACACCATCACTCGCAGCAGTAGTGCACTTGGCCGGGTCCAACAGGGTGGTCAGGCTGCAGACTGCTACAGGTCAAAGAGCTATCATCCTGGGTGGTTTCAGCCAAGTGGGGACTCTTGAGAAGTCTGTCCTTCAACATTATTGGTGTTAATGGTGTTATTAATGACTCAAAACACAAAACAGAAAGTGTTGGTGCAGACCCCTTTAAGTTAAGAAAGGTGTTTGGGAAAGTGTTACTGCCTGTGTGAAAATATGAAGGGAATGAATGACTGCTTGGAGTTATTTTAAACTCTTAAGAATATCAATTAATACAACTTGCAGAAAAACACTAAATGATAACCATTGTAGCTAGGGCCGGCCAATATATATATATATATATATTTTTTTTGTTTGTTTACTTTTGACTATTATATGTTATTATATTGTTCAGATTTTTTACATAAATGCAATAAAATCTTAAATCTAAACGTGTTACCCCTGAACTCACCATAAAAAGGAAACACAATATTACTATAAAATATTAAAGAGTCATCTTTTAATTTTTTTTAATTTTTTACAATTTTACCAATTTAAAAATCTTTTTAATAACAGAGATATTATGTAATGATTGTATTGCAGAGTATCCAGGTGTATTATTAGTGTACTTTTGAGATCAGAGCAGAAGCGGTCCAGTCAGTTTGCCTAATTAATTACTCCTCAAGCTCACATACTCACATGGCCATGACCTTTTCTAATATAGTTTGAAGCGGACCACACAAACCAGGGTTCTTGGCTGTTGCTGCCTCTACTGCCAGAACACACACACACAAGCCGGGGGTGAGCTGAGTGAAAGGGAGAATCAATTACAGTCCAACTAAGGAGAAAGAGCTGCTTGCTTGATGGCTACATGTCAGGAAGACTGTAGGTCACAATGTGTGTGTGCAGGGCCCATATATTACTGTATGTGAACGCCAAGTCTCTTTCCTGGATTCTGATTACATCATTTTTATTTTAAAGACCTTGCTCCAATTAAGTAATTAGTTGCTTGGTGTTTCTCTAATTATGGAGTTGTTCGTAAAAGAGCTGCTGACCGGCCGAGGGATCAAAAAAACGGAGACGACTGCACTTTTCCCCGTGCACACACATTCACGGTCAGGTTTAACATCAAGTTAATGCAGTCAAATGCTTGTTATTTCTGGTAAAGGGCAGGGCAAGGCTCCATATTCTAATCACACTAAAACAGCAGTGTGCTTAATAAAAGACTCAGACAGATAGATCACTGTGACACAGCACACTGCACACTAAAACAAACATTTATATACTTTTACCTTATGTGATATTATTTAAAGAATAATATTTAAGCCTGATCACTTTCTAAAGATAAACCTAGATCTGAATCAAACCAAATTGGACTAAATAAATAAATATGGCACAATCCCATTTTTGAACCTGTTGCTTATCTTCATTTTAAGTTTGAAATAGATTGTGCAGCTTTTTAAAAGCCTTTTAAAGCTCTCAGCCAATTCTCAAAATATAAATAACCCAGAAGATCTCATAATATTGCCAAACCTCTTATTCTATCCTGTCAATGGAGAAAGTGGCTATGCTCTTGAAGATCTCCCCACTCAGTCTGTGAAAGCTTTACCATTTAATGAGATTCTGTGATGCTGCACAGGCACAAGACATCGCCTAACACTCACGGCTTTCTTTTCGCACACACACTGCAAAACACCCACCTGGTTCGAGTTATTCTCTATGTTTGCACTTAGCCCTGTGCCTTCAGGTCAGCAGGACCAGAAGCCTTAGCTTGGATTTCAGATGAATGGCTGACCTTCGGTATATGCTGTAAATACAGTAGATGCATTTTAATGTTGTGTTATTATGAGGTAGACTCTTGGCTTTTATACACTGGATACTGATTGGTACAATGTCAACAAGGCAACAATAAACATGTCAGCCCTGATGAATGGTTGCACCAACCACGTCCATGTTGCATCTTAGCCTTTTCCGTTTTAGTGCCAACTGAGTATTTGAAGTCTGGTATGTAGCATTATGGTGCTGCCAAAATGTGGTCCCATCAAAGCTTTTACAATGTATGTCTGTGACATCAAATATGAATTAGCCATGAGAAACAAATGACAGCAACCTGGTATACACGTCAGCTTCTAGAAATACATACATTATCAGTTTTTAACCAAATGCATTTATGAAGAAGCAAAACTCAAACTGACACACAACTTCACTACCACAGCCAGTGCAAACTAAAGACAGTAGTAGCTGATGGGTCAACTGCAACACATTTCCATAGTAGACATTATATTTCTATAAACTGGAAACCAAGCATTTTCGGCTCCTGAGAGGACCAGGGCCTGAGCAGCAAACTGTAACAATGGGTATGTTTTTGGCAAATGAACAACATTATTACAGAAAGCTCAGAGGAGTTAAGTTATCATATGGCCCCTTTAACAATCGCATCAGAATCTAGTTGAATGACAAAAAAAGAAGTGTAGTGAACCGAGAAGCATAATTGAAGATGTGAGAGGAGATAGCGGAGCATGGCGCGTGGCTGCCATGTCATCCTGTCATTAGCGGGTTGTTTGGGTCTTTAATTTATCATTCAGACCTTTATTGACTGGAGAGTGGGAAGATTCCTATCACTAGAGGAGCATATGCATGTGTGACACTCACTCACCACCTGCTCTTCATTTCCTGATGCCAAATAGATATCTGAGTTCAAATTATTCTCAGTGTTATAAGCAAAATGTAGCTTAAAGACTTAATGAAACACTTTGGACCTCACTTTGGGTCAGTGAGACTTGATGTGATGATAAATGGGGACTCTTCAGAGACCTATAACATGTTTTGTGGATGCATTGTACTATGGAACATTTTTTCTTTTTTTTTTTCAAATATGACAGCCTTAGTAATGAGTGGTGTTTATATATTGTGTGTGGTCTCATGGGAACACACATTAGTCTGGCTTAGCCACCTGCTCCGCCATTGGACGTCTCCTTGTGCTATGACTCAGTTACTAACCCATATACAAGCGCACGCTCCTTGGGGACATACTTGGGACATCTGGCTCAGCCCATCAGAATTTCCCCCATTTTACACAACCTGTTGTACCCCACTGCTAAAGACATCAAAATATCACATCATGTAACTAATGTATCAAATGTATAGAGTGCTTTTCTAGGCACTCAAAGCCATACAATTGAGTGGGTTACTCATTCACACAAATACAACGTTCAGATGTAGTGATTGCCCAATAACACAACGACAGTACTAACTGGTCGGAGTGAGGTTCGACCACGTTTTTTTCTGTCATTAGATTATTTCCATTCTGTATTTATTTTTCCTGTTTACCTTACCGAGATGTAATATGTCAATGCTGTAAGCTGCCGGGTATTAGTTATGCAAATATTGACTTGCTGCTTTGGCCTGCTAGCTATCAATTGAAATCAGCAAATCAATAAGCCTAATAGCTGCTCATTAGCCACTTGATGCATTTCCCGGGCTAACATCGGAGCCTGTCAGCGTCGCAAGGATCAATACCCTCTAAAAGTATTACCTAACTAAGGCTTACACCGAACACCTTTTAATAACCCAAGTTTCCCGTCCGGCTTCCTGTGCACCATATGAGAGACGTGTCAGTATAAGTCAATCGAATGGGTCAAGATTTCACTTTTTTTGTCCTATTTTGGTTTAAGCAATGTTTTGTGACACACTATAATGACAATGTTATAATGACAATGTTATAGGCATTTCAAATTCCCGCTGAGGTTCGGGCCAGCAGAATAATACACATCAAACATTGAGTAGCATAATTCTGAATATGTTTTTTTACAGTAATGACAAAAAGTTTCAGGTAGTGTTTACTATGAATGTATAGTGGAATAATATATACACAATGGTGTAGCCACACTGTCCATAAAATCCTGTAAATTGGACAGTATAATGCATTTCTATTCTTCTGCATTCTTTTATTTATCAGCTATTTGTACTGTGACTTCCCCTATTTTTATACAGTGATAGAGGATTAGAACCAAGGTCACCCAGGGCTTGGGGGAAGACAGCTCATTCTGAGTTGATCTACTAAAAGAATTTCTAACATTTAACTCCAGATTGTATGCATCTAAGGCTTTAGGGAGACAGTGGACATTAAAGTTTGCAGTGGGCAGTTGGTCACTTGTCCAGAAAGAAAAAAAAAAATACCCGAGATTGGGTGGGGTACAACAAAGATAAATCATTAGTGAGCAGGTTATTGGAAATGCAGGGGAAATAAAAGAGTGAAGAAGCCGGTAATTGCCTTAAAGATCAGACTACAAAGCATTACGCTGGATTTTACAAGGCCAGCCAGCAACAAAAGAGCTGTAATTTATGAGCTCAGCGTAAAAGAATAGCATAATTACATTAAAAATTAATGCTAATGAGGACTAAAATGGGGAAGGTGGTTATTATGAGTTTGTATTCATCTTCCCTGGCTTGAATGATGGCTCATGGCTTGATTAATGGCTTAATTTCTATCAATTAGAAGGCAAAAAAATCTCCACTGAGACGGGCCTAAATTGAGCATTGAGTTACACGTCTTTAGTGCAGTGCAAGGAGAGGCAGCGGGGCAGCGGAGGGGAACAAGCATTATTGAAACCTGGGAAGCACAGACCAGTTACTGTGTGTACTGTGTGTACTGTGTGTACTGTGTGTACAGTGTGTACTGTGTGTACAGTGTGTACTGTGTGTAGGTTTTACATCAGCGTTTCCTACGCATGGGGCAACTGCTTATTCCCAAATTTTAACATATTTTGATATAAACGCTGTGCTGTACCTGACCAGTATCACTTCAAACCATAGTCAGTTTTTTCCATATGATTACTGTGATACCAGCAAGTAAAGAGTTTTGATAATACAAACTCAACTATGACTTAACTATTTTAGTTGATGTTGCGTTGTATTTATGTTGTTTGCTTAAATCAAACAACATAAAAAACACATACAAATCTGTAATTTGACCACTTTTTTATTTTATATTCATAACATAAATGCTAAAGCATTTAAATTTGAATAAATGTGTTACCACCATGCACATTGTGCTAAAGACAAAAAACAGCACAATACAAAACAATGCAAAATATATTCATAACTTAGTAAAACAAAAAATATGGCTTGTGCCATTTACCAACTATTTACCAACCATTTTTTTTTTTGCAGTGTTAGACTATTCTACAATTTGGGGACTGTAAAATTGTAGTGAGTCTTGCTACAAATGTAAAAACAATTAATAAAATCCTTAAATGAGTACACTGTGTATTGAAAACTCTGAGAAGCCAATCTGCAAACAACAAATGGCATGCATCTTTAATTGAGATGAGATCACCTTTATTGTCCTATTAAGGGAAAGTTGTTTTGAGCTGCATTATAGACGAATACATAGAAAAACAACACAACAAGAACATTCATTAGCATTTTTCCAATTCATGATTATAGGTCATTTTAAAATTGTAAAGACATTGATTTTACTAGAGCTAAATGTGTAGTCTGGTATCTGTAAAGCTTTTGCAGTTCCTTGGTTTATTTTTCCTTGTTATTTAAAAATATTACAAAAGGAATATTGGAATTTGTGACTAAAACAAGCAGTTTTCTTCTATTTCTCTCTCCACAAGAGCCATGGTCATTAAGTTGGTTCACTGCATTCGCTCAATTTCTGGAATTAATCGGCAGCAGTATATTCAGCCCAGCTGCAATTGATTGACAAACTGTAGCACAAAGTCAAGTTTGGAAGACTTGGTCGTTGCCCCCAAAGATCTGTATCGCTCATTAGAACATGTGTTGTTGAACAGCTCCCTCTCCTGGAGGACACATGGTACAGCGCTATAAATTTCAAATGTTTGACGTCCAGCGGAGATTGGCTAAAATCAGTTTCTATTGGCTAGTTTGATTTTTCCTGCCCATCTTCTAGTCTTAATCAATGGACTGGACAAACAGCTATTAAGGGAGAACAAAAGCTTATTGATTTGAAGCCACTCATCAGCGCCACTGTCTGTTCAACTAATTTCAGTAATGAGACGGCAAGTGAGTTTTCAGAGAAATGAACACATCCTCCTCCATCCAACTCCTGAAGAGACAACTTTTATTGGTTATTTATTATTAGTTGTAAAAAACACAAAACATCATTAATATGAAACCCTATCAATACAGACAGACTATCGAGATTATTATCATTGTGTAGATTGCAGATAAATAACAAAAAATTGCTTGTTCAAATTGTTAACAACACATTGTTATATATTGGTATAATTACCAATGATCGAGATGTATCATTGCAAAATGAATATTGTGATTATATCGTGATTAATGCCACAGTTTTATTTTGAAATTTGTATTATTTAGAATAACGTGCTCCTAATGCGGTGACAATTTACTCCAGTTAAATTAATTTGCCCGATAATGTGTCAATATTAAATATCAACTTTGACCTCTCCGTGCTGAGAAGTGCGTTCGCCCGGCTCGAGTATTGATTTTTGTCTGTCTCTGAGCTCGCCAAGCCCGCACTCAAAGTCCATTATTTTTGATTTTCACATGAAATGCATATCTTTTCCCGCTGACATCTGACAAACAGCATATGGAAGTCATTTTATCTACCAGTAATGTGTTTGTCAAAAAGTCTTAATGGATTCCTGACGGGCCGACGCTGTGTGTGCCACATGGAGACATGCCACAGAGGTGTTTCTGTGGCAGTTCTTTATGTAGAGCATCCATCCTCATAGGACTGCAAATTAATTGTGCTGAATTAATTGTAGGCCAGTCGTGGTCATTCATACAAGCAGGCAGGCAGTGTGAGTGAATCCAGGCTTCTGTGAAGAACAGGTTGCAGTCTTCAGGAGGATATTGGACCAGTTCAAGCTTAATCTAAGAATGCAGTTATGTATTTTTGGAGCCAGGGTTGAATGTGCCATGGCTCAAATACATGTCAGAAAGAGGCACTTCACCCAGTAGCCCATTCAATACTGCATTTATACTACAATTGGTTTCATGTACTATTGTTAACTTCAATAAGAAGTATGCATTTCTGTTTATCTGTGAAAGTACAAATGACATTTGAAAAGCCCTGGGTTCAGAATTTTCAATAAAAATCTGCCTCTACTCTGGTGGTATACCAGTGAACTGGATCCATAATTCTGCCTTTTACTGACCTCCAAACAGTGGCCCAAGTGAAGGAGTCTTCCACTAAGCATGGGTTAGTGGTTCAGTTCTTACTACACCAATTACTTACAACTTCAACTTTCAACTTTTGTTTATTTGTCGTATGCAGGTTCAACACAAGGTTAACAATGCAATGAAATGCTTTGGATCGGAAGAACCGTTAGACTCTCTAAGATACTCATGAAGTACTAGTAGCATGCAATAATAGTACATGGTAAAAAAGTGTTTGCAAAAAGAAATAAGCAAACAATATAATAAACATATAATAAAAAATAAGTACAATATAAATACAAAGGTGCAGGTAGGATTTAAATGAGGTGTAAGTAGAGTATTTCACAGGTGGTAAAATTACTTCAAATGAATTT
>JAVQKC010211163.1:0-18247 GCA_036025475.1 Philypnodon macrostomus
CTGTGTGCAAATGTTGAAACTGATCCGGCAATTCGTTTTTGAGTTATCGCGTTCACAGCTAGGATCTGCGGACGCGCACCGAAGTGATTCCATAATATCGGCGACACGCTGTTTTCGCCGATATAATGAATGAATGTGGTGGTGGTTGGAGGGGCTGTAGGTGCAGACTGGCAGCCACCCCCTCTGCCCCAGGGCATCTGTGGCTACACAAGTAGCTTACCACCACCGGGTGTGACTGTGGAGTGAATGAATAATGTAATGTAAAGCGTCTTTGAGTCTTGAGAAAAGCGCTGTATAAAACTAATGCATTATTATTTATAATGTAATAAAGAAATTGCTTTACATTTAGTGTTTCTCAAATGAACCCATGTCTCTCTAAAGTGTGAACAGTCGTATGGGCTGATAAGTTGACTTAAAACTAGTCAAATGGGGGCCTTAATTGAGACACTTTCTCCGACGCTACACAAACCCACCCTTTTGCCTCAGTCTGATACGACAAGCTTAAGTGGTCTGCAATGTTTTACTTCACACAAAAGTGGTCCTTGGTTTGAAATTGTTTGACACTGCTCTAGGGGCAAGGGGGCAAAAGTAAAATAATAATTATGACAGATTACCTCCTTTACATCATAGAACAGGGCCACCTCAATGTAAGTCCACTCCAGGTATCGTTCTCTCATCATCCAAAAGACATGCAGCCTTGTAGGTGAATTTGTGGGCCCTATTAAAAGAATCTGAGAGTAAACAATTGTCTGTCTGTCTGTATGTTTCTGTTCTTCAGCTCTCCCGACTAAGGCCCATAGTTGCTGGGCAAAAAACTCTAGGCACCCGCGATTACTAACAAGAATAAGCAGAATAAAATGTAATTTTGATTTCACATTGCAATATTTCTTTTGCAAAAGACAAGTGGCTGTCAGCAGGCTTGTATCTCACAGCTTTGAAACTGCAGCCCAGCCTGTGCATTTGTTTGATTGAGAGTTGGGCGACTGAAGGTGTATGATGAGGCCCCATTCGCTTCATATTCATCATGATGTAACCGTGAGCAACCCGGATCTAAATTACCTTCATCTGGCATTACTCCAGCACATGCTATAAATGAGGTAATCGTCCTTGACTATAAAATTTGCATTTTCAAGACTTAATTGCTATCATTACATTTTTTGCGTAATTCTATTAATTTAACAGAATGGGGGAGCCGAGCCTCTTTTATGGTTATAATTTGCAGTAAAACAATGCATTCTCAAAGTAGAGAAAGTCTTGGGCAGAAAATGGATTTAGAAGAGCACCAAGACTTAGTTTGGCCTTCTGTCACTGACGCCATTTGCATTTAAAATATAGTATTAACGCACGTAACCTTACAGTGCCATCTGTAAAGGGTTTGACTAAGCTGTTTTCACAGCTTTGAAGGGTTGGGAAAACCTCCACAGCTTCCTTAATACTGTTTATTTTTTCTCATATCTTGTCAATTTTCTGTACAGTGATATACAGGCTTTAAAATGCAACTACCATGTACGTGTATCACTATATATGTCAATTTTCACTTATTACCACAACTATAATGTCCAGAAGAATAAGTAAACGTGCTGAAGCCACAAACAGTCATATAAATGTGTTGTTTTTTGGTCACATGGCCCAGCTTTACATTGAACTAAAGTTGTCTGAGGTCAACACATCCCTCACGTCCCATATCTTTCCATTGTGCGAGTGAACTGAGGCTTGTGTGTCTTAATAATGTGGGAATGGCTTCTATTTTTGCCACCCTTTTCTTCTGCTCTCCTTTGTGCCACACGTCGGTGATGTCAGCTGTGTTCCCAAACAGGACAGAGCGGAGTATGGCGGATGACACGGAACAACGAAGCCATCAACTCCCATTTATGCCTCCTGCCGTGACCTTGCCACACACGTCTATGAGGTTCAAGAGTGCGGGCCGAGCTAAGTGCCAGCTACATTCTGCAACCCGCTGCACATCCTGGCATCGTGCTGACCTCAAAAGTGTGACCTCATTTTGAAAAAAGGCTCACAACGCAAAAAGTACTCACATCCCTATATACCTATATATTATCTGAGTGTGTGGCTTTTAATGATTGTAAGGCATTGGATTTATATGGCGTTTTTGTCACCACTTAACGCGCTGTACAATTAACTAAAAATACATTTGAGTAAATCCACTTCAAAGTCAAGGCTTGATATTACAGATACAATTTTTACATAGCCTATAAAAAGCTCAAAAATGACTAAAACTCAACAAAACACCATGATAAAGATTCTGTATCTAAATATAGGAATATGTAAAAACTCAATTTAGGCAAAAATGTCAGATAGAACCTTATAATTCTAAGGGGATGCATTGAGTCCATTGAATTCACAGTCACGGTGGTAAGTAACCTCTGTGACCACAGCTGCCCCGGGGCAGACTGACAAAGTTGTAGCAGCCGTACCACACCTAAAGCTTCTCAAACCACCATAATCACACAAACATTCCTTCTAAGGCAAGATGTGTGTGTGTATTGCCTACTGACAGAATAGCAATATGAACAATGCAGGGATTTAACTGGCAACCTGATTATTGGGCAGCCGGCTCGACCCATACAATATTATAAGTCTTAAAGGTTAAATAATGATCGTGCTCGCTGTCTGATTCATATTCCTTATACACAATGCACAACATGAATGATCGATAAGTTGTAGGCAGATACTATGAATACATTTGAAGTTTGTACCGTCTTAAATGCACCAGCAGTCTCCCCAAAAAATTCCCCGAAGGCATTACAATGTTTTCTAGTCTTACTCGGAAACAATTTGACAAATTCACCTCCTCTGTGACTCACTTGAGTGCCATCTCAGTGTGAAACAAAAGGGGAACCATTTCAATTTAAGAATGTAATACTCATTCATAATTAACACTTACTGCCAGAAAATGTCAGGTAAATAAAAATGTCATTATTGGAAGGTCTGAGCAGTATTTAAACTCTACACAAAGACTGTCATCACAGTTCTGGAAGTGGCATTAGTTCTTACCAAAAACCACAATCACTGGCCACTTTATTAGGTACACCTGCAGCAACTCCAGGGGGATTTGGGGTATTTGAGTATTTCAAAAACTGCTAATCTATTACCGAGAATTATCCTAAAATGAGAAAATATCCAATGAGTAGCAATTCTGTGAGTAAGAATTTTTGGTTATTCGCGTGATTAGAAAATATACCGACTGGTTTGAAATGATAGAAACCAGATATTCAAGAACACACAATATGTCAAAACAGAATCACAAATCTGGCCACTTGATTAAGTACAATGTCTACCTGTCATTAAGTGGCCATTTTTAAATATCTGCCATTTTTAAATATCTGGTCACTTTGTAGAATTGGAGACCTGGACTTGGTATTGTTGGTTTTCCTTCCCCTTCACTTCTGCACTGACTTCTGCTGACACTGACCAGGTTGGCCTAGTCACTGCAGCTTCTCCACGGCGCCTCTCAAACAGGAAGCAGGTACGGGAGCCTTGATGCCTAACGTAGGGTGAAGAAGAAACACTAAGCCTTGTTTTGACCGTGTCAGGTGACATCAGCTCAGGCAGCGGAGTGTGAGGTGAAGAAGACCATTACCTTCTTCAGTCTCTGTTTCAACATCTACAAAGACACAGTTGGGAGAAGCTGTCAGGTGCACACAATGGTACTGCACAGGAGCAACACTGACAGGAGCGCTTAAGTGTGTGTGTGGGTATGACTCACCTCCAGACAAGTACTGTATACTAGATGGTTGCTTGCACCTCAGTTGTGGCTGCTAATGACCGGCAAATATAACGAAATTAAATCTGTTTTTCATGTAGCTTGGAGGGTTGGCAGTTTGATCCCTGTTCATGCGGCTGTTGTGTTCACGGGCAAGACAATTTAGTGACTTTGTCTATGTATTAATGTGGATGTGTTTGGTGGTAGCTTGCATGCATTATTTACTCCAGATTTTTGTGGCTGTTAGTCTGACCCTGGGCAGCAGTGGCTACCATTTGATAGCATTTGAAATTATGTTATGACAATTATGTTCTACAATGGTAAACACGTCTATGAACAAGCGCAGTAAAAAAGTATACACCTGATTTTAGATTGATTTGAGTAACCTGTTTACATACAGTTGCATGTAACTGTACTTGCCTGGTTATAGGGATTTACTTGCACCTTCACAACCACTGTTTACTGCTGACATAACAGCTAATGTAGCACATATATGTACATAGTCTTTAACATTTAACTTTTTATATATATATTCTCACTTATGCATGCTGATCTTTATTTTCTACTATTTTATTATTGGCATCCAGTCCGGGCAGCAAAGTAAGAATTTCACTGTGCAGGGAAACATGTGTCCTACTGTGCATATGACAATAAACACTTCTATCTTTGTCTTTTGAATCTCTTCTAGACAACTGGAGAAAAAATAATCTATAAATCTAATGAAACTTTAGAGTGTGCAGTTACGTACATAGAGTCTTTTATGTTGTCTCAGGTTCATTCATAGCCTCAACAGTAAGAACAGCGCAGTGTGATCCTTGTCTAAATCAGTAATGTTTAACCAAATGTCAGTTGTGTTTGATTTTGGATTTGTCCTCCACAATCGTGTGTTGAAAGCTGCAGTCCGACTTCCACTGATCTCATCTATCAACACACTAAGTTCACAGTATTTAAAAAGTGCTGTCTTCCGTAAAGTGGTTTATTTTGTTCGATGACTTTTGTCAATAATAGTTCAACCACATTTCAACATTTAAACTCTGTCTTAGTCATGTTGTGGCCAATTCAATCCCCCACTTAAGAAGTACAATAACATAGTGGTGTCTGGGTAAATAGCTAAGCACAGTAGGCTTTTTGAATGTAAACTCACTTAGAATGTCAACAATATAATCCTTCTTGTAGGTGTGAATTTATGTTCTTCTAAATATGCACCTAGATCAGGTAACAGAACTAGGAGGCCACTGTCCAGGGTGTACCCTGTCTAAAGCCCATAGTTGCTCGTATAGGCTCCAGACAGAATAAGAGGAAGAAGATGAATTAACTATTAGAATGTACATATTTTAAACAAAGCTCTGCCAAAGTAAACTTTTAGAAACGCTAAAGAGGAAATTGACTAATATGTTTTCAAAGGTTCGTTAATGCCAGAATCAAGAGCTCTTTTATTTAGCTCTTTGCATACTCAAACAGAAGGACATTTTGTTGATGAAGCGCTGTACTTGACATTCATCTGTTGTGCAAATTAACATTTAATAGCCATACGCATTTGAATATGTTCCTTCTCGACACATAGAGAAACCCACAACATCCACAACATACATACACAAGCTGAAGAGGACGGGTTTTGGCCACAGGCGCTTTTTGCCCACCGAAAGACATATTAATTGTTTTACAAAACATCTAAGTCTGTTGCCCATTCTTCAACATTGTTTTGTTTCCTCCTGTAAACAAGTCTTGTGTCGATGTTTGTTCATCATAACTCCACATCGGGCGACATGAATTAACATTTGGTGTGCCCTGGAGAAATGCCCTCTCAAAAAGGCTGAATAGAAAGACCATAGTGAGATAGAGAGAATGTGCATTTGTCATTTTTATGAATAAAAAGATGCATGTGGAGTTATTGTTGTTTGGTTAATGGATGGAGATTGACTGATTGATTGTAGTGTAGACCAAAGTTTCCAGCTAAGTCCCCAAAATGTTTATAGATTAATTCATAATATGGTCAGTCACTTCGAGACTTATTCCTAAACAGGACTTGACTGTAGCGCAGGTCATCCTAATCAGAGAATATGGTGGTTTGATTCCCACTCCCCCATTTCATACTACTGTTGTGTCTGTGGGCAAGACACGTCAAACAGCTTTTCTGTGTGATTGATGTGTTTGGTGTTGATCAGAGAGGGGTGAAAGAGGATTCTTTTGAAAACTGGCAACTCTGTACCTGCACATGCATTTCTGTAGGTGCTGCACTTTACCTGGCAACCTTTCTTGATTTGCCCCCTTCCCCCCGCTCTCCCCCCCGCCTTACTCGAGCTCAGCAGCGTGGCACCATCTGTCTACGCGGTTGGTGCCTATTTGTTTGTTTGTTTGTCTGCTGCAGCTTTGACTTTAGCTTGAGAGGAACCCACTCCTGCTGCTCCTCAGGTGGCACACACAAGGTCTTAGAGGAGTTGACGTGAAGCGTGCAAAAAGCAGCTATACGCCAAATTGATGTTATTCGAATTAAAGAGAGCTTGATATCTAGGTCTATGCCCCTGGAGAGACTATACAGACCAGGTTAAGATCAGGTGCTCAGCTCCAAGACAGAATACCTAATGCTAGCCTGGCCTTGGTGTTAAAGTGTGCTATGTTGGGGAAACTGTTCAATGGGCATTTCCTGGTTTGTGATTGAGGTTGATGTGTGCTGATTGGTTGCCAGGCCATGCTCTGTGCTGTTGGGCCAGTGTCAGGTGAAATTATCAGCTGTCAATGTGGACCACCTTTCCCAGTTTGGACCTAGTAGTTGGAATTCACTCATATACCATTAATACCAATTAGTTTCAATATACGCCTTTATTGAATTGTTTCAAAATATTACATTCTATTATTTTGTTAAGAAATAGTATTGCACATTTTGAATACCCCGAAACATTATTTGGATATGAACAGAGCTCCAGCTGGACATTGGACAGGCTATAGTACACTGGCATTATCCCAGATTTACCCTGGCATAGGAGAGGCTGCATTCAGCTGACCAGGCCAACTCTGTCCCCACATCTCTCCTGTCTGCATCTACCTACGCTGACAATAATAATCATCTTGATCCATGCTTTGAATAAGATAACTTCCAACAACAATCGTTTGATGCTTTTTTGAGATTCTGTGCACGACAAAACCTGAAGATGAGTCACATTTGTTTGTATTTGCTGCCAAAGTATTTCAGGTGAAGTAAATACACATATTGGAAAACTATCAAACCCCCAGCCCGTTCATATGTGCCTCAACAAGCTGCTGTAAAGCACTTGTGGCTCACCGTCATTATTTTTAAGATGAAAGTGTTTTGTATTTTGCAGAGACACATTTAGAGTGTATCTTTATGTGCTGATTTGCATGTCAGTCGAAAAAACACAGTACAACTTTGAACTTGAGTCCATTTGCCCTCATGAGAACTCTGTTAATCCACTGCTTCCACTTTAGGAGCTGGATGCTGCAACAGAGTCTTCCCCTCATTAGAATTAGACATTAGTTACGACCAAAGGAACTCTATTTCACGCACATCTTCCCGTCTAAATAAATGAAGCTTTTCAAATCCTCCACAGCTTTTAATAGCCGGCGCTAATATTACAGGTCACAAATGAATGCTCCCTCTGACTCTGATGTGGTTGATCAAACACAACCAGAGATTATCAGTGTTATTTACGCTGGTGTATCACTGTGGCACAAACATGCACTTATGGAAATGCCATCTCTTTATGGTAATGGGACTTTTATAATGATTTATGTTGGAATAACACTAGCACATTGCTGTTGGACTATTTAGTTCAATTTTCCCCTTGTGGTTGCAACAGCTCTGGAATCAAACTTAGTTATTTGACATTTCCACATTCACTGTGACTTGTGAAATGTAGCCTGGAAACAATATTGCTAATATTTCAGAAGTGCTACATTGGCTATTTTCACAAGATCAATTGCATTTATAGCAATATAGCAAACAGCACGGTGTCTCAACGTTTCAAAATTTAACGATCAAATCTGGAGTAAATAATGCATGCATGTCTAATTACCCCAACAATCTAGAAACATTTGTTAAGCTATGCCAACACCAAACGAAGACATAAAGCTTGTACATAAACATAGGCCTACTGCATCTTCTATACACCAAACTGAAATAAGCATGCAGTCACAGGTACTCAATGTATCGATGAATGAAAATAAGGGATTACCGAGATGAGTGTGCATGTGTGTGTGCAGGGAGGCAGGGAGAGAAGAAGCAGGCCTCACATTGCCCACAGCTACTCGCTAAGGATTCCCGATAAGGAGAATTAGTCAAAACTTGGGAGCTGCCAGTCAGCGCCAATTAAACTTTAATCTTAGGCTGAAACAGGCACAAATAAATTAAACCCTTGTGAGCGGCAATGTGCGCCCTCCTGATAATAGGGGATTGAAGTCGTCTCGGAGCGAGGCTATACAGTGCTCAGGCGGTGGTGCAAGGGGAACAGGGTGAAAGCTGGTGACAAGAGGAAATGGTGAATATACTAAGTCTAAAAGTTACACATGAACAGGAAGCAGACTTGACTTTTAAGACAATGACATTAAAACACATGCATTTATTCATCCTCTCCCACTTCTTTCTGTTAGAGGTTGAAGATGACTTCCCTGCAACTATGGGCCATAGGTACACCCTGAGCAAGGGTGTTAGTCACAGGGCTGACACAGAGACATCTCTTTCACATTCATTCACCAATGAAAACCAAAAAACAAGTGTCAACCAATATATTAATATCAATAAAGAAAGATCTAGTTACCTATTTGACCACCTAAAATGTTCAAAATTGATATATATAATCCAGAACTAAACCCTAAGAACTAAACCAGATCAAACCAAAAATACCCCTTGGTCTTATATTCTGCATTAGACATCCCTGATCTAGCATATCATCCATAAGAAAACACTTTGAATACTACAATATACAAAGCTATGGTTGTCTCTGTGTATGCATGCAGTGGAGGATATTTCATTAATATTTTTAATGAATTAGCGTCCTTATCTCCTCTTCCCCCTGCCCCGACCTGTGCCAGTCTGGTGTTTAATTTCAAAGTAATTTTCTTGCCATATGAGCACGCCATTTACGTATTAATGTCTCGGGCCTTGTCAGCCGCCACCATGATTTATTCCCAAGTACAGCGGTCACATACATCCTAATATCTTAAAAAGTACGCCTCAGAGAACTCCCTGTATCGAGAAAACAATAACATTAACAATATTAGCCACAATAATGAAAATAATTGGCGGGCGAAGCAACAATAGTAATCACACATACAGAGAAATACCTCGAATGGTACACAATTATCATGCGTGTGTATATAATATAATTAATTCTATGTCTGAGCCTCGTTGCCCCCGGCGATCGGCATAGAATCAGTTTTGTATGTATAATAGATCAGAGCTGGCTTCATGAATAAAACAAACGGGGAATGTGCACCGTAGTGACTGTGTGAGTGTTTGTCTTTGGACAGCGGAATCAAAGTGAACATGTAATATTGCAATAATCCATACTTGATGAATTCAAAGGGGCTGACTTGCCTTAGCTAAGTTCAGCTAATTTCCAGACATAGCTTGCCTCCTGTAAATTGAGTTTCCAATAACATTATGATTATTCCAGCCCACATGATAATTAAATCCAAGGTATTTTTTTCTTAACAGTGCAATATTGTAGATGTGTGATTATTGTGCATTTGCATGTAGATTCCCGCGCCTTCCTCAAACTCATCATTTTCCTCCTAACTGGATTTCCTATATTGTAGCATACATAACAAATGATGGCGTCCCCACCCGTTATGAGCACTGAGTCAATTATTCCCAAAAGTTCATTTATATATAAATTTAATCCTCTATAATAATATTTGCATGGATGATCCCTTTTCCCCAAAAAAACTGTCCAAAAAACTACCCTGACTTCAACCTGTTTGTCATTCTATGTGAAAAGTGAATATTTTTACTGTTGAACTCATCAAATTCAAATCACTGCCAACACGCCACCCACGCATCTGGTTTGATCCTGCTTAAGAAATGCGATCAAACTTAGGCGCCCTGGCCCCAATACTCATCTGTTGCATAATGTAGGCTGTATAGGCACAAATGGCGTCGACGTCGATGTAATTTTCATTAGGCTGATCGTGCCCCAGCAGATTTGCGTCAGCTACACTATGGGTACAGTGCCTGAATATATGCCACGATGCACCAAATCTCACAGCTCTAGGTGAACTGGCTGCCTGTCTTTTACTTGTGCAATACATTCATTTTTGAGAAGAGGTTGATTCATGCAGAGTTCACACACAAGCTAAGCCCCAAAATGGTAAATCATTTAACATTTATTTCTCAGACGTAAGAGGTGGGTGAGTGCAGAGTACCTCTCAGCAAGTGAATGGATTTGAAAGTGTGAATGTCAGTTTATGTCTCTGTATCAGCCCTGCAACTGACTGGCCACCGCCCAATGTGTACACAACATCAGCCATGACTCCAAATAAGATAAAGTAAATGAGTGGATATATTTGTCGCATAAGGGGGATGGCTGGGCAAATCGTGCTTCAAGCTACTATGAACATCCTCTATATATTCCCATCATTCAGAGTAGCCACAGGGCCCACTAGCACAATGAAGATGGCACCAGCCAAGACACTCTGCCAGAGTTTAACAGTTGTTTTGCATAAATGTTGAATCATAGCGGCGTCCTTTTTAGTGTGTTACAATAGCCTGAGTTGATATTGATTCAATGCTCACTAATATTTAAAGTGGCCTAAGGGATCAATGTTGGTGAGCATGTTTTACTATTGTCTACCAGAACATGCACGATACATTAAAAAATATTGATTATTTGATTTTCTTCAGGTCAAATTGATATGATATAGAGTCAATTATCAAGTCATTCATCACACAAACATGGTTGTCCAAAAGTTTTTCTCAGAGCACATGTATATATCTACAAAGTGAACATTTCTAATGGAATTGTATTTTTTTTTAATAGTACCACTATGACAATGAGACAGACTAGACTATACATTCATTTCCACCATTTAGATCATTTTATGACTTTATTACAAAGGTGTTTCTGGCTTAAAAATGTACAAAGTCACTGTAATGATGTATGGCACTGAGGACATACATTTTTATCTAGAAAGTCGAGAACCCAATGAATTCTTGCCGCAAGTTCCATGATTGGACCCTGGACTGCACTTTGGACACGTTTGACCTATAAAAACACAAATCTACAACATGCAGAGATGTACGCTAAATATGACTGAAGGCACTTGTGACGTTGGTACATTGACAATCATCATTACAACATGCAGTTAGGTGTAAAAAGCCTTAGACATGCATTAGCGTTCATTGTTAGCTAATGTACAAAGTTCCATTTACAACACACATCTATTGTTCTCCTAATCCACATCCCACATTTTGAGAACAATGGCAAAAGTAAACCCTAGAAATAAGGAGGAAAAAAGGTTGCAACAACTTTTAACAAAACATGACACACGAGTGAGGGCCTGAGTTCTCATTTACATACGCTGACATTTTGCAGAGAATATTTCAACGTGGGGCTGAGCTGTAATGAACTCCTGCCAGCGAGCAGTCAAAGGAATAATGTTTCCATAAAGGTAACCTGTCCACATGTGCGGCGGGAGAAGGATGTGGAGGAGGAGACACATTTTTTCTCTTCTCTATGTCGGCTGTTTTGTAACAAAGGGGTATTTTTCTTTGGGGGCGCTTCATCCATCTTGGCTGATACTGATTTAGTGTATTTTGCCAGCCTTTTTACAGGCTAATTGCGCACAGCGACGGTGAATTTGTTAGTGGTGACACCTTGCCTACCCATTGGGAATGCATCTCATTACCGGGCCCAATGTCCAGGAACATCAGATATTATTAGCTGTCATTAATCTGCCATATATAGTGAAGGCAAGAGAAGGGCGACAAAAGGACACAAAGAGATAAATATGATGAGTGAATGGGGCAAGAGGTGAGGGCAAACGTCACAGAGGTCAGCGAGCGCCAGGTGGAGGCGGGTTAGTGAGGAGGTCTTAAAATGGAAACACATCCGTCCTTATGATATTACATACCTTCAATTTTCATAAATATGTTTTTGGCAATTACACAACTAAATGAATGTCAAATATGTAATTCAATGCAACTGTATATATATATTTATTTTTATTTTTTCGTCATGTTATAAACAGACTGTTTTGTTTCAAACTGTTTTGTTCCCAAATCCCATTTGACTAAATTGAATATGACAACCTTAAAGTAGATTTTCAGAATAAATTCATTTTTTTTAAATGCACAGTGATTGTTCCCAAGCAGAGTGCTTTTGCACACATATGTTTAATTTGATACAGCATCTTTGGCTGTTTTTCCTGTGCCCCGCCTGAAGACTGCTACATGCATACTAGATAGGATTACACCTTCTAAGCAGATTTGGTTGTGGAAGGGTTAACATAGATCCCTGCTGAACAAACAGGACACCATCTGAAGACACAGGAACTACTCTCGCTCTCATTAAGAGTTTTTTTCAGGAATCGAAGGGGGGCGTTTTTGTGGAAGAAGCACGTTGGGGCCTCCTGCCGCGTTGCCTGGCTCTTTGACTGAGGTGGAGTGTATGGCCTAATGACTAAAAGTTCCTCTATAAAAAGTATACAGCACAGCTCCCTGCAAATTGAGTTTCCTCTTTGTGCCAATTGAGGGTGGTTTATGTAGGCTGTGGGGAGTTCCTTTGAACTCTCTTTCCAAAAAACTCCAAATTCCTGGGTCAACCCCTGCCCCTTCTTTTTTCAATATCTCCCCCACCAACATTACTAGCGCAATAGCACAGATAAACCCACTGTTGTTGTGCTGAGTCACTCAAAATCAGGTGTAAAGCTTTATTGCAATGTGTCTGTCTTTACTTATATTAAACTTTGAGAAGTTCTCAAAAATACTGTTGGACACTGTTGCGTACTCTAAAATCTGAAAAGTTTAAAACATTTCCCAGAAAAATGAAAATCAGGGTTTTAAGACTTCTTACTGAAGTAACTATTTTATAAAAAGTATCCACAAATGAAGAAGGCCTGTTTTGCACATAAGACTATGCCAAGAGCTACTGCCTTCCCTTTGTCCTTAGCTATCTTTATTGCCAAAAGCGAATGTTGGCGGCGTCCCATGTGGAAGCAATGGGGGCCTGGATGCCCAGGACTCAGCCAAGTGGCAGCGATTGTTTCTATGTCAGGGGCATAAAAGCTGAGCTGGTTCTACAGTAATCAAAACCCCCCAAAAGGTCTCAATATAAATCCCAACACTTTTCCTCCTGCCTCTTCTTTTCCCCGCCCCACAAGCCTTACAATTATGCACACACATTGCCATAAATCTAATGCGCTTTCATGATCTGTAGAAGCGGAGTACATAAAACGTGTTTGCCGGATTTGCATACAAACATACTTATTCTAAATCCCCCTCAGAAGTTGTAAATGATTGTCTTTTCCTGAAATACATCTCAGCAAATTGTATTTGGGCATGTTTATGAATCCTATTATGGCATGGGGTTTATCATATTTTGTGGACAGTGATGGCTTCTCGGCGTAGCTGTTAAGAAGAGGGAGAGAGGGGCCTTGGGCGATAGACTTTGTCATTTGTTTCACATAGACACAGGATTCCCCTTCATTGCTCCATGACAGGTTCATGTACCAAGATAGATATCTGCTAAGTCCTCATGAAGAGGCCTTTAGTAACTACTGCTCAGTGGAACCAGCTGCTTACTACAGTCTCTTAATGTTGTACATTTGGATTTCTTACAATATATTTTGCTGTTTATAAACTCTGAAATGGCAATGTTGCACAATGTAGTGTACATACAAGCCGGTGGAGAGTTACAAGAGGCCCTTAGTGTCCCAGTGGCTCATCAGGCCACGTGAACTGTGCACTATCTTTACGGAGGTCTACACTGTGTGCATTTTATATATATATATATAGCGAGAGTAGTTCCTGTATATATATATATATATATATATATATATAACTAAAATACATTTATATTGTCTTGATTCTATAGAAAAATGGCTATAAATACTATAAAATAAAATACAAAATTCAAGTAAAAAAAAGCATATTTGGTCACTAAAGCAAGAGATAACAATTGAGTCTGCTCTCTGGATGATCACTTGACAGAATCTACTGATAATTGGTGGTGACAAGTGGGGAGTTCATAAGATTTCAAGAGTTATAAAACTTTCATTAAGTTCTCACGATATGGCACCAGTGAATGACCCTCTCGTCTTTTTGTCTGGGTGGCGCTGAAGTGGAGAATGATGGTGAACAAGCGGCCCCTTTGTGGCCAAGGCAGCCTTTTTCAAACTGTCTTGGCCTCTTGACTCGTCCTAAGCCAGAGATCAAGGCTTGGAAAGTGGCAAAACAATGGTCCGATTTAATGAGATTGTAAAACAGGCCATGCAGAAGGAGGGGGTTACCAAATAGCCAGACTGCCAGCCCTGGTCCGATTCAAAAGGTCTTTTCAGGATCTCTTGTAAGCTGTCTCAATATGAGCAAGAAAAAAAATCAAAGGACTCCAAATGCTCCAACAGCTTTCGACATGAGGAAGATGTGGATATCTGTTTTACTAACAGAATGCGTTATTGATTTATTTGTTACTAGAAAAGCCTATTTTTAACATTCTAACACAAATTGGCAAACTAATGTAATATTCCAACAGTGGTAATATAAAATACAAACATATATCACAATATAAACATATATCACAATATATACATATATATATATATATATATATATATACATCATTAACATATAGCACATTTGACAATACGCTTTGATTTATTGTTTATTTTTTTATCAACCTGTGATCATGATCAATATCCTATTTAAAAACAGGGTTATTGTGCCAAAAGCAATGTGAAATATTATGCTGCAATCTTCCAAATAAACAATTCTGAAAGCTCTAAGGTGGGACTTCTGCTTGTTTACACACGCCCTCTCATTATAAATAGCATTAGCACACATCACATGACGGAGGAAACCCATTCATGGCCCAGGCCTCTCAGTTGCTTTTTCACCATCTTCACGTTTACCACAATACATCTGTAACATACTACCTCTCCCAGAGCTGGGTAGTAACTCAATACATTTACTTAAGTTATATTTTAAATAAATTCTATAAGTATTAAGTATACATATGAGTTTTTTCACTTCAATATTAATATAAAAAATTAGATTGAGATTTTTCTTTTTTGGATTAACTAATCAAAAAAAACTTTTGCAGTTGTTTTTTTTACTCCTACTTCTACTTCAGTCTTTATACTGATTTGTACTTCTAATTGAGGGACATGTCAGAGTAATAATATTAGCACTTCTCCCTATCCCACCAAAAGAAATTCTCAGTGGAATTAGAGCATTTAACCCCATCCTCGGGTTAAATCAGATGCTTGAGAGAAGGATGGAAGGAAAGGAGGGGAGAAAGGAAAACAATGGGAGATAACCATCAAGGGTCCTAAGTCCATTATCTGGCCCCTGTCCGCTGTTTGAGTGTCAGGAGTCACACCCAGGTCCCAGTTAGCCTCGAGCTGTTGACCTGATGCTCTCTGCTGACATCCCCATTCAGACAGATGGCTCCTCGCTGCATGCTAGGAAGTGTCCATTTTGACCCCAAGATTCCCTGTCCTTATTAACTATAGGAAAGAGAACAAATGACGCTAATGACACAGTGCTTTTGTGGGCCTTTGGACTTATGGAGAGAGAGTGTAAAACTGCCGAGAGTGGCATCTACTGTCCCAGGACCAGAGGTAGAAAGAGTATTGTTATTTCTAAACAATAAAATATAGAGTATAGTAAAAACTATAAAATTAACTAACTAACTAACTAAATAAATAAATAAATAAATAAACAAATAAATACATAAATACATAAAACAATGATCATAATAAAAAATAACAATAATACTTAATTTAAATTTTAAATCAACAAACATAAATTCCCCAAACTTCTCAGAAGTGAGTACAAAATTACTCAAGTTGATGCAATAAATATAGTCCATCACTTTATTTTACATAGCCCTTAACTACATTGTATCTACCTCATTAAGTACAATGTAATACACTTTGTAACAAACTGTAATAACATGTAACTACATTGTACCTAACCCCAACCCTAACCTTAACCATTCTGTATGTACAATGTTGATACAGTTTGTTACACAGTGTATTACATTGTACTTAATGAGGTAGATACAGAGTAGTTAAGGCCTATGTAAAATAAAGTGTGACCAAATACTCTTATTCAAAAAGTTACTCAAGGAAACACTTAAACTGCTTCCTTCCACCACACGGTAATGGGCCTGGTGGCGTCCACAGCTGTTTCTTTTATGTCCTTTAATTTGCTTTAAGCGAGAAGATAAAACCAGCAATGTCTTATACAGCAGACCCTTGGACCTGAGACTCTAAATACCAAAAGGACCTTCATAGGTGCACTGTAGTTAAGCAGTGTAATTAGCAGCAGCACAAGTAATCAGTCCAGGCAAGTGTGTCATTAAACTACAGCCCCAACAAGATTGTAATGTCACAGTGAAGCCTCTTTGTCCTCATTGACCCTGGCCAATCTGTGTATAGGAAGGAGCTCATCACTGTTGGCAGTTATGTAAGTTTTCGAGGCTCGAAGTACTTTGACAGTATTTACATGGTGCCACATACAATAGATAATATTGTAAATGTATCATGTATGTGCAATACTATATCATGTGCAATACAAAATTCATCTAAAGTATTTTACCAACTGTGAAATACTCTACTTGCACCTTATTTAATCCTACCTGCACCTTTGTATTTTTTTTATTTTTTATTTTTATTGTACTTTTTATTATATGTTTATGATATTGTTACTTATCTCTTTTTTGCATGACTATCTTAGTGAGTCTAACGGTTCTTCCGATTCAAAGCATTTCATCGCATTTTTTTGACCGTGTGTTGAATGTGCATATGACAAATGAACTTGAAACCTTAAAAAAAATCCTTAATACAAGAATATACAAATCCTAATATAGAAATATAGCAATTATAACACACAAACATTCATAACCCATATTTTATTATGTATTATTTTACTTATTTGATACAATTATGGTGGACCTAAACGACAAGAAAAATAACAATGATTTTTAAAAAATTAAGTACAATGTAATAAATTGTAATAATGTGTATCTACATTGTACATACAGAATATATAGGTACAAAGTAGTTACATGTTATTACAGTTTGTTACACAGTGTATTACGTTGTACTTAATGAAAAGCCTACATTTCAGTTTTAGTTTAATGTTTTTTGAGTTTTGGTGTGACTTTGGTTTTATTTATATCTCCTAATCTCCTAATCTACCTCATTTTAATTATATAGATACATTTTCCATGGTTTGATTTCATATAACTGAACTCAAAACTTTGTTGTAGAGTAACATTTGCCATGTCTGAAAGAGCAGAGGTAACACATGGCCAGTGTCCAGCCCCTGACACTATGTTCTTTAAGGAGTCGAGTGCTGGGATAAGAGCTTCTATTATCCGCCCTGTTGCATTATTAACCACACCACTATATAATCCATCCTTCCGTGGAGTACATATTTGTCCTGGTCATTTTTCTTAAGCCGTGATAAAGTGGAATTAACCGTTTGGAATTAATCATGGGAACGAATGCTTTGATACCGGGCCTATACAGCGCCCGACCGGCCAGCTGCACTGGACCCGGGGCCCGCCTGCTTAACACCAGAAGTGCCAAGCATATGCTATCTGGGAGGAGCGGGGCATGAGGGTAGGTTTGGGTGGGCAGGAGGAGGTCCCTGTGGAACTCTTCACAATGAAACACAATATCCTTCTCCTCAGACGCGTGCAATGACTTAAACACTCCATTGTATTAAATATGAATGAAGTTCCTCATTGTCCGGGTGCGAGCGAGCGGGGAGACGGTGTTGTCGATTAGCCACATGATTAAGCAGACGACACGGTAGGGGCCGCAGAGGTAAATAAAGGCCGCCTTCTGTCATTTCCTGGTCCCCAAGGGGCCCCCACACACACAAAATGGCTCCTCACCAAAACTTAGCATGGTTAAAGCCAATTGACGGAAAAAGTGATAATGTATGAGTGTGAAAACAGCTGAGTGATTCAAGGGGAGGGTGAGTCGAGGATTAACAATGGCAATGGAGTCATGTGAAAGATACAGGAAGAGAAGAAATCATATACGCTTAATAATAATAATAAAAAAAGTGAAAATAACCAAAATAACTCACAAAATTTAGTACGGATAATGTTGATGCATGAAATACTATGAAAGCAACAGAATGGAATGGAATGATATTAATAAATGATACAACATTGAAAATAACAGTAACTTAAAAAACCTCCAAAGCACAGTTCAGACCAATTGACACAATAAGTATTAATGTCCAGTATAAGTGTGAAAATGGACTGATATAAAATACTCATAGTGTAAATATGTGTTATTTATATACAGGCTTTAAAGGGAACATATTAAATA
>JAVQKC010211166.1:0-20075 GCA_036025475.1 Philypnodon macrostomus
GCCACCTTTTGCTCTGATTACTGCTTTGCACACACTCTGCATTCTCTTGATGAGCTTCAAGAGGTAGTCACCTGAAATGGTCTTCACTTCACAGGTGTGCCCTGTCAGGGTTAATAAGAATGAATGAATGAGGTGTCTCCAAACTTTTGTGGTCTGTGTGTGTATATATATATATATATATATATATATATATATATAAACCCCCAACTCATAATAAAAAAGACCTGTGGTCCCTATAGCTGCAGGAAATATTCATTTTAACTACTTCCATTTTGTACAATTTATGATTTAGAATAAGTTTGCATCTAATGGTGTGTTCAGACCAAAATGGAAGCCATTATCCCTGTTGGAGTATAATTATTGTGATTGTAAAATATCCATAAACTATCAATGTTAATAGTTCAATTCATGATTTTAAATATCGTAAACTAAACTTTGTGCTTTCCCATAGATAAACTGAGCCTTGAGAGGAATTGTTGCAATTGTATGCCAGTACATTGTGACATAGCTCCACTGACAACATACAAATGGATAATAAGAAATTAATTGATATCAAACTACCTAGCCTTCCTTTCTAGCCTATTAAAACTGAGCATATCTGGTTTTGAGTTTGAGATTAAGACATGGTTTTTGATTCTCTTTTTTTTAAGGTTCAAATAATCCTCAATTGATATTTGCTTTTGATTATTTTTATATTAGACGCTGGTGGCTGGATCTTACCCCTGCGACTACGAGCCTGAGGTGGGGTACAAAATTGCCAGTTAGTCTTTCCAAAATATGAATAATAATAATATGGTTGCATATTTCTCTGTAATTCAAAAAGGCCTAATTTTTAGTCCGAACACACCACATGTATTTTTCCAATGGCTGTCAGGTGGCTGTCCCTCCTGGTTTCAAGTAGATATGTCTCTCGTGATTGGCTACAGGCTTTTTTCTTCCTGTAAAGTCCACAGTTCATGATTAAAAAGCACTGATGATTGAGAATATTCACAGTTGATTGGCATCATTTTTGCAACAGTTTTTGAAATAGTCTTTTGCTGCGATGACACAGTTATTTTGTGCCTTTTTTGTCATTTTTTAGTCAAAATACTCTTCATAAGTCCTTACATTTCTGACCACATCCAAGCATCAACAAAGGCACTAGTAGATGCTAAAAGTTGAAGGACATTCTTGCAGAACCCCCACCCCTCTCTCTTGATTCTTGATTGGTCCAGCCCCGTCATATCACACCCTGGTGGATGGAGGGGGATGTGAAACTCAAAGACAAACATTTTATCCCTGAAGATTGCTTTTTATAAAATGACTTGAGATTTTGGCACACTGTGGTACTACATTATTGTTGTTGGGTGGATGACATTAAAGAGGGTGGGGTTGAACTCATCACAGTGGTCAAGTGTCCAGCAAGTCTCCTCCTGGGTCCACTCTTCATTATGGTCAATGAAGCTGGGCATGCTCATGGAGTGGTACCTGGAGACATATATAAAAGGTTTAAGTTTCATATACAGTACAGTCAATGGTAAGACTTAGTGGGTTTGTGAAGGTTTCTGGTTCATTATCTGCATCCAGGATTTTACAGTATCTTACTATAGTGAGACATTTGCCTGCTGGCCTGTTTCAATTACTCCATAAACATTGAGTCTGTCTGGGATTAGCATAACGACAGATGTCAGCAGCCTACACAACCGCGGATGAAATGGTGGGATCTAGCCATTAAACAAGCATGTACATGGACATTTGAGGGCAATGTGGGGCCCTTTAACCAGATTGAGATATTTCTTCTGAACACTCTGAAAAACATACCTGTGCAAAAAAAAAAGCTTCAATCTGATGGATGCTCTGGACATGATCTATTCACTTCAAACCATCCATCGATACATCTGAAAAGCAAACAAGAGATATTAGTAATAATAATTAAAAATGTACATGAATTCGGTGCATGAAGATAACGCAATGTAAACAGAGTAGTTTGTATTAAAAATGGTTGAACCTAATCATTTGGTTGGACTCTCGGGTCCTCTAGTGGCATATCTAGGCCATAACATAATATAATCATGTGTAGCCAACTATAGTACATATAGAAAACGCTCATATTAAGAGATTGTTTTTTATATTTCTCATGCAACTACGGCAACATCTATCATTCTGGTGTGACTAGTGGGCTGTATATTACCTTACCCTACATTAGACAAATTACACTGAACACTATATTGGGATCTTCCCTGTGGGACTATAGCACTCCAAAGCAGCATTAGGTTACATTACAGAATACAAAATACACAGCAGTAGCCACAAGGCACTCACAGAAGTCTACTTTAGATGTTCTGAATGGCCTGCATTGTGCGAATAGGGACAGCATGCTAGTATTCACTGTGTACTTTTACAGTTTATTTTGCAGTCTTAAAGAGGTATTAAATGTGCCAGCCTCTTTCAGTTTGACCAACGCAATATTTTTTGAAAAATGTCTTCTTTCTGAGAGCCAATTATGTGCATGTCCCTTTAAGGCCCTCTTTTGATATAAAAGTGCATTTTTCTTCACCTATCTATGCTGAAAGGAAAAAAAACAAGTGTTTTCAGCTCATGCGAAAGTCAAGCCCACAGGAATCAATATTATTCATATTTCTGATAGAGAAACATTATGGTATAAAGCTGAGAACTGTTTGTATCATATTGGGTCCCTTAAACCTTAGTTTTCGACATCATTATGTCTAGCTACTATCAATCTAACCAGGACCTAAATGTACTTGTATTTGCACATAGTTGTAAACAAAAGACTGCTGTAAGACTATTCCAGAGTGAAGACTGCAGCAGTACTGTAACATTGAGATAAGCAGCGCTGTCCTTATGTGAGCTGCTCCGTACCCTTTGTGGTAGATGCAGAGGCAGGGCAGGCGGGCGATGGTGTCCCCTTGTGTCAGCTCCTCCAGGCAGATGGCACACTCGCCTGCATCCTTGGTCAGGACGTCCTCTGTCAAGCAAAAGAATACAAAAAAAAAAAAGTATATGAACCAGAGAAGCAGGGCAGTTTGTACGTAAGTATAGCTGTTTTGTATGCATTAGTTCATTTGCGGTAACGCCCGTTGTCAGAGAATAGGCTTGAGAAATAAATAAATAAATACAAAGGAGGAACATTGGACATAGCTGACACAGAAGACATGCATTAAATGAGAGTCTTCAAGCATGGGACATTTTTGATTTTGTTCACTGTTATACTACAAACTGATGTTGCCCCTGCAGTTTGACCTGACCTGAACTTTCTTGGGTAACACATACACACTTACAGAGATGGTTCCCCTGCAGCGTTAGGGGGTGCGTAGACCATTTCCGGTGATTGTTCTATCATTGAAATGTCTCACTTGTGTGCATACGTGAGCGCGCAGATCTACGACACTGATAGCTATAACATGAATGTTGCTGAGATGAATGTTATGGCTGGGTGACCCTCTGCTCTGTCAGACTGTTTAGGTTTATTTATTTATTGCAGCATGACTCTGTGTTTTAGCCCCAATATCACCCCAGCGCTTTCCGCTAATGTGTGTCTTTATGGTACCAGACCAAATGGTTGTATTATCTTTCAAGCACATCTGTCTAGAAAGACGACAGCAAACTCTTTATGTCTTTAGATTCCTCTTTTTGTCTTCTAAGTCTAACCTTTTTTTGAAAATGGTCTTCTGTTGACACGATCGGGTAACTCATCTTAAAAGAGAAGTAGTGGACTAAGTGAACCACGTGAACCAAGAACAATAGGAAGATGATCAGGGAGACCGTTTTGAAAAATGGCAAATTAAAATCTAGCATATTCATTCATTCCATTTCTAACAATTATTCATTAAAAAGGTCTAATTCAGGACTCACTGGGTATTGTAAATCTTCAAACATAATGTTTTAATTCAGCTTATCTTAACCCAATTATTGTGTTAAATCACAATTACGAATGTGAATAAGGCTTGTAAAATAATTAGAAAAACTAGTTCTGTAAAAATTAGGTCATAATAAAAAAGCCATGGACATACTGACCACTAAAATAGAATAAACACAGATAATCACTTCACTGCGCCAGTTGGTTGGACACTACTTGCTATATTCAAATGAAAACATATTTCAGCCCTTCAAAGGATGCCCAAATATATCAAATCAGCCATCCAAATATGCACAGGAATACTGTTATCTTCCCTGTGCATGTATGTGACCTTGAGCCACTGTGTGCTCCTGAACCTTTAAATCTGTTATTTCCCACACGACAGAGCAGAGCCGGTCAAACGGTTCAACACAGTGTTACTAATCCTGACTCTCATCACACAAACATGTCCAAAAAACTCACATCCACCATGCATGCATTTAGATCATCATAACAAATGAATGTATTGTTTATTTTACACCTTTCATTCAGATGACATAGATGAATAGGACTGTGCAAAACTTAGCCGAACAAGGGCTACAACCTAAGATTAAGCAGGGCTAAACCAGGACTAAACCAGGTATAAACCAGGACTAATCCAACACTACATCATGACTAGAACAGGACTTGACCGGGACTCAATTAGAACTCATCCAGACTAAATTTTAGGACTAGCTCAATGCTACGAGGTACACTCACCAGGTCTATGGCCAAATACATCTGAGTAGTCTTGATTCATTTCTCAGTTTACCCTTGGTACAGTGCTGGTTTAGTCCTGGTTTATACCCAGTTTTGACAACTAGTAAACTTTTATTTCAGCTAGATTTACTGTACTTTAAAACTATTTAGTTTATCAAAATACATCACCAACCATATCACAATACTCAACATAGTGATTACATATTGCACATGTTTCATATCATGTAACCCTAATTTATACACAGCATTCATATTTTCCCATATTGAGAGTAGAGTTGAAGTCAGTGTGTGCACCATTAAAGCCATCACCTGCAGCAAAACACACAGTCATTAGGACAGGCCTGGGATTATGTAACTGTGGATTAACCCACATAGACTCCACATAGGCCGGGAAAAGCCTGTTATTCAGCACTGCAGCACATGGCAGGAGCTCAGCTGAACAGAAAAAAAACAACACAGTGACAGCGGTCAGTCAGACGCTCAGGGACATCTCAACCCCAAGAGGATTAGAAAAATACATGCCCAAAATGTTGACCAAAATATGAGACTGTGTATGAAAAAGCACAACAAACAACGGTGCTTTGATAAGACTGACTATTTTGGTAGTTCCCTTCAGGGGTGTCCACAGTGAACTAATTACATCCATCTAACCCTATACTCTGCATCCACAAATCTCCTCTTTGGTCCTCCTCTAGGCCTTCTGTGCAGCAGCTCTAACCTCAGCCTCGTCCTTGACATATTCACTATATAATATTCACCATATACTATATGTCCCAACCATCTTAATTTGGACATATCTGACTTTAACTCTAAAGTAGCAAAACAAGTCATGGAGATGAATAATCTTAATGAACTAATAATGTGGATGAGTAAATAATACTAACTTTGGCAGCAGAAATGGTTTGACTGACTGTAAAGTATGGCCTACTGTATCAAACTTAACTCTTACTAGAATATTAACAGTAACTGGATACCCGATTAACAAGACCAATATTCCAAAACAACAGCTTTATGTTACTATATCCTATTTGTTTTACAATTGCACTTAACTTGGTCCTGTTAAGTCGCATTGTTCAAGTCAGTAACCCGGATAAACAGTTCCTCATGTTGTCCTCTTCCCCTTTCCCTTGTGTGTGTTGTCTACACCCCTTGTTTGTCTCTGCTCAGATGCAGGTGTGTTGCTGCAGACTGGTTGGCTGGAGGTGATCAATCACTGCTGCCCCTCATCAGCCTCGTTACCAGCTGTAACGGGGTCTCCACTTCACCACTGCCAGTTCGTCTGCTCCTCTCAGTGGTAGTACTCACAGTAGTGGCTTCTGCAAAAACCCTTTTTCCTGGACCTGTTGTAATTGTTTGGACCCCCTCCCTGAATTTTGGCACATATATAGCACCAAGAGAAAAAAAAATCATTAGGGCTAGCCTTATTAACATAATAATCTACAGTAGAAGACATTATTGAATTTTTGTGGAACAATTCAGTTAATCGTGGTTAAATGGGTGAATTGTGCCCCCCTCCCTAGACTAAAACCCTAGGGGAATACTGCACTGGCATGTATCTCTTCATATTTGAATTCAATTTGAACTATCCTATGACAAAGGGAACATTCAAATTCCAAAATGTCATATCCCCACTGGATCTATGAACAGAGCTTTACCAGAAAATATGACTAATCAGGTCAGGACTTTTTATGTGATGTCTTAATTTGAACTATGACCTTTTAAAAAGCTGACTTATTAAATAAAATGCTAAGTTAGGGGGAAAAATCTGACCAGCAATGTTCACTCTAGCTCGACCTCTCACCCCATAGTTATACAGTGTTTATGTGTTTACAACAAAGACTAATGTGGCCTGTACTTACTTGGATCAGGTTTTAGATCACAGAGATCTTATGAGGCGTCTCTAAAGTCACCCCACACGCTGACCTTGTGTTGTGGTCATTTTGTGTACACTGACAGCTGCTATGGACAAAACACTGGATATATTTAGGCACAACAAGAGAGACCATAGCAGAGTGTATGGAAATAAACAGTTTCAATGCCTGACCATCAAGGATTTAAGTGGTTTCACCTTCAGCTGTCCATATGATCTGTATTGACCATTAACATATTCCTAAACACTGGATAAGAACCTATAAGTGGATCATCAAAGTCTTGACCTTTTCATTCATGAATCATCTTCTGTTCTGTTTATTTCCATTAGAGGTTGATGACTGGAACCTTATGCACCAACTATGGGCCTCTGGCGGTGTGCAAACAGAACATTAGCCAGTTATAGTAGTTGCAGGGCTTTGGTTATGTATGGTATTAAAGGTATTAAAGGTATTAAATACAGTTAGCAGGAAGTTTGAAACATAGAAAATGAATTGGGCTATCTGACTGAGCTACTTATGAAAATGCATGCCATATAAACACCAATATTGCCAAGATTAACAAGGAAGCGTGAATGTAAAATGCACAGTTATTTAATACATTAAGTATAGTGATGGATTAACACCACCATCACTGATCTAATATTTGACCCTAAAAAAATCCAGTTAGTGATTTTTGCCTCTGGTTGACCTTAAAACCTGACATATGTACGCTGGGGCTATATAGATGATCACATTCACGGTAAAAGCCTCATGAAAGCAGCTCAAACTGAAGTTATGTATGCGTTTGGGAGAGTCAGACACTGTTATCTTCTAACGTTTGGGAGAGATAGGAGGCAGGCTGCAGTTATCCACTCTGAATACAAAGGCATGGCTGAACTTATAGCAGTCTGTCTGGGGCTCTGTGTTGATTAGCATATTTAAACCTCGACCCTTTCACACCGTCTTTACAATTTATGCATATATAGTTATATCAAACAGCCATTCAGATATTCATATAGGCTGTCTATATTAAAAGCCAGTTATTACATTTACATACATAGGTTGAGATGGGGGTTATGCGGCTATGTACAAAAGTGCATCCAAATATGAATTTCCATAGAAACTGGCCACATTATTAGGTACCCCTCTTCACCTGCTTGCTATATCTAACAAGCCTACAAAATGGATGACCAAGAAGCTGAAGTTCAAACTGAGCATCAGAATTTAGAAGAAAGGAGATTTCATGGACTGGTTTTAGTATTAGAAACGTCTATGGGATTTTCACACACCACCATCTATAGAGTTTCCAGGGAATGGTACCAAAAAGGGAAAATATTGAGTGAACTGCAGTTCTGTGATGAAAATGTCTTGTGGTTGCCTTCAGAATATGCAGATCAACAGAGTACTCTATATCCTAATATCCTGTTTCTTTTGAGGAAGGCCTTGTGGTTATGCTGCATGTGAGCCTGCCCACTGGGCCGTGCACGCTTGTGTCATTGTGGGGACAAACATATAGAGGCTGCTGCTCTGTGGAATACAATGTTAGTTTATCTTATATAAGCTCATGAAGTGTATTATGTCACTGCATGTCCTCACTGAGATAGTGATACAAACGCCTATCTCTGTGTCTGTGTGTGTGTGTGTGTGTGTGTGTGTGTGCGCGTGTGTGCGCGTGCGTGTAGTAATAGCATGGGTCTGTACTTGGACGGCTGCTTAGAGCTAACATCAGCGCGGTGCTTACAGGTCTGCGGGGTCACTGGAATGTATGTGAGTATGTGTATGTGTGTATGTGTGCGGTATGCAGCAGACAGTGGGGTGTATGATCTCTTAATAGAATAGGCATAAACAGAGTAGAGCAGCTGGGAACACACATTCACTGGAGTTAACAACTTCCCGTTAAACCATGTCTTTACACCAGGTTTGAGCCTTTAACTGGGTTCACCAAAGGGCAGTAGGATATATTTACAATGTGTAGTAAAGTTATAGCAACATCAGTAGTCATTTACATGCATTATACATTTCTAAATAAACAACAGACCAGTTTCTATTGTAAACTCTAAACACAGTGGTCTTCAAACCTGTCACACCAAGAATCTCGGGCTTGTGTAAGAGCTAAAATCGGCATAAATTCGTGATAACCCCAGACGAATGCACTGCCAAATAAAGACAAAGCAGAACTAATTGAAAGAAGTAAAATGGACCTAAGTCAAAACTAAAACAGGACTAAATTAGGACTAAGACCAGCAATTACTGCGTCAATGTAGCCTGCACAGATTATTTAAAAACCTACTAACTTGAGCCTAAACCAGGACTCATTGTCAAAAGTCAAACATTATTTGGCTAAGGTTTAACATGGTGCTCCATAGGGCATGGTACTTGGACCACTGCTTTTTACATGATATTATTTCCATGTTATACAGGGACACTTTTTTTTTTTTTTACAAATTCAGATCATCTAAGGCTCCTAACTCTTCATATTGGCACAAAATAACAAACCACCCATTATTAACATGCTCTGGGTGCCTTGTTTATATTTACAAAGGCTACTATATTACTATATTATAAAGCTCAAGGATCCTCGAAAGCTTTCCCTAATTACTGTAACATCGGATAAAACTTAGAACCATGTATTTCAGTCCAACACAAGCCTCCTGTGGGGGTCCCTACACTTTTCTGTTTATGCCCCCCGAGGCTCCTGATTGGTCGAGAGCATCTAAGGCTTCCTCCCACCACAAGCTGGAAATCCTCTCGTTGGCTGTATTTGAGAAGCAGCCTTTGTATATTTATGTTATTATTGCTTCCATATCTACCCCGTTCAGTTTGTGTTTGCTAAGCACACACACGTAATGTTATTTATAGGCCCCAATTTTCACTGCCAGCTATTGGCTTCATATAGTTTATTAAGCTTGTAGTACAATGGAGGCATAGAGTGAAATGTGGAGGACCAAAATCTCCCGAGTGAACGTCCAACAAATGTTTCTAGAAAATAACTGCAGGATTTCGAGGAACTTTTGACAGCTATAATGAATGACGAACAGTAAATCTCAAACTGTTTATTGTCCATGCAAATTTTCTATTTTCTAGCTATAAGATTTTATAGTAAACAGAAGGCATAGACACGTCAATATAATAAATGCGATCTGACTATTAACAAATTAAGAGTTTGTTTTTGTTTTTTGACCTTAAGAAGCCTCTAGTTTTATAGACAGTTTGTTGTGGGTAAAGGTTGGTAGTAAATGGTTAGCTAAGAGGGGGTCAAATGATCACTGAAATGACTATGCCAATGAAATGTGGGCGAATCAAAAGCTCCATTATCATTTGGCTGTAGATGTTACATAAAGTTGTACATATCACACACATTTTAATACAATTTAATGCAAAAGATAATGTGCTTGTACCGCAATGTACCTGTGCAAATTCTATTCTATTTTATTCTATTCTATTGTTTTCATTAGCATACAATCACCTAAAAAATACTAAATGGAACTGTGTATCATAAAAATGAGTTTAAAACTCACTATAAACAAAGTAGTAGTTGAACTGAATAGAAAATGCATAGAAGCCTGTCACTTGCTTTGTTTCTCTGTCCCCACGTCTTCATGTGACACATCAGCACATGTGCGGCCAATCTGTGAATATTATTGTATCACTGCTTCATATCTCTGAAGGAACAAAACTCTAAATCAAAGATGGTGTAGACAAGCGAAGCATATACTGAGAATACCTTCTGTTGTATCTCATTTATAATTGTACTAACACATCACCTTGTCTCACAGTTCCTCTCAGCATGAGCACATGACCCACTTTCACTGTCTCTGTCACTATAGAAACATAACAGTAGAATTTCTTACTGTAAGGCATCAAAATGACAATGATATCATGCAGTTTAGGATTTTGTAGTGAGCCCAGCTTCACAATATTTCAGAATGTATTGGTATCACGTTGTAATCATGTAATCATATTGGAAGGAACTGAATGTTTTGCAATTATGTTATGGTCTTTCATTTGATAAGACTTTCAAAATAAATGTATGAAGCCTGAAAATGATCTCAATATTGCCCAAATAAAAATAAACCTGATGAGTTTTAAAATTGTAATACATTTTACTGTATATGGTTATTACCAGTGTTTGGGAATCACATGGTTGCGATAGTTATAACATATCAGAGTTTTTTTATTGCCCTGGTGTTTGTCTTTTTATTATAAACATGTAAAACTCTCCACTCAAAATGTTTCCCTTTAAGACTTGTCTGTTTTGAGGGCAGTTTCCTCCTTTCACTTCCTGTACAGCTGAGCCAAGTTCCTGTCTGGCTTCCTATATTCTGCAGTCTTGTGATCTTATTAGGTATGCTACAGCGTGTTCATCACGGTGTGTGCATGTCGGGAAGGAAGCCAATCAATATGTGGCAACATCTGGAGATGATGAAACATGTGAATGTCTTTTTAATAGACCATTTAAATCGATATTATCAATATTTAATATATACATATGGGGCTATAACAATGGAGCATAATACTGTATGCCCACATCTGGCTCCGGAAGCAAATTTCCCATTCCTTTTCAAAAAACTTTAGAAGATGAGTTTAAAATATTGATTGGAGACTAATCATCAATGGAAAAACTCACGATCAAGCTTTTAATGTATTTCACTGAGTTTTCATATGACAATGAATAGGAATTTTACTTCCAGTACATTTTAATTTGAACAGCATGTTATATATATTTTTGCTGGTGACTGCACATACTTTAAATGACCTTGTGCAACAACTTTACAATTTCATGTGCACTTTCAGCTACAAAATATTGAATGTAGGGATGCACAGATACATCGGCTCAGCATTGGTATCGGCCGACAGTTCCATTTTTTATTGGTATCGCCCTGAACAGATGTCTGAATGTAATCTATTATTTTAAAAAGGATCACTTCTAATATTCAGGGTTAAAAACAGACTTTAGGGGCACAAAATGAAGTAAAACTAATATTTATGGATTAATAAAACATATTTACAGAATATTGGTATCGGCCAAATTGGTAAAATATTAACATCGGTATCGGCCAAGAAATTCCATATCGGTGCATCCCTAATTGAATGCTAAATACTTTCCACAGCACGATGAATTTTAAGTGTATAGAGAAACACTCATATTGTCAGTGAAAAATTAATTGGTGTCTATTGTAAGTCACACCAAGTTGCTATTGTTATTAGACAGGTTTAATAATGAAGTGCTCGAAAAACACAGCCTGGCTAAAGGTCACATGAGTTTAGTGATTAATATGTGTGACTAGACAAACAAGAGTATTTGAGCGGGCCATTCAACGAGTAATAAAACCTGACTTTACCTAATCCAGGACACTGTAATGTTGTCCCTAGAGTATTTTATAGTAGCTTTATGTAATTGTTGTGGTTTAAATTGGCTCACGTAGTTCTCAGGTTGCTGTGAGGTTGCTTGTTTTGCGGTCATAAAATAGACTAGAATGAAATTGCAAATGCAGTTTGTATACGTTCTGTACTTTGGGTCACACCTGGGAAATTAAATGCTGTAAAGTGGTCTAACAAGATCTAATTTGGCCCAAGAGCCAGACAACACAAGAATAGTAATGACATCTTTGATAAAAGGCCCTGTGAGTTCAATCAGTCTCATGTTTTGCTGTGTCCTTTGTCATTTTAGACCCCAATAAACAGCAGTTAGTCAAGTCTGCATATCCTCCCCGTGTTACTGTAGGTTCTTTGAGTTTCCTGCCCTCGTCCAAAGACATGCATGTGGTAAATGATTGGCAAAGACACAGCCCCTAGTAAATGAATGTGAGGGTTGTCTGTCAGTCTCCATTTAAGCTCTGCAAATATTTAACCATTGTCCAAGTTATACCCGGCCAACGGCCCATAGTTGCTTGAATTGGCTCTACTCACCCACAAAAAATAAGCAGAAGATAAATGGATGAATAAAAAAAATGTAGGGAATGGAATTGAACCTTTGATAAAATGTATATAAGCAATTCATCCAAAAACAGGAATCCTGTTGACGGCACCGCAATACACTGAATAGATAGCTGGACAACTAACAGCATTTATGGAATATACAACCCAAAACTCAAAGATATAAAAAAAGGATTAGATAATATACACATCTCAGCTTGGATGGGGGGTAGAAATGTGAATACATACCGTTATATGTGACTCTAGGTTTGGTTAAACACAAGACAAGGTGCAGATCCATCTCATCAGACGAGACAAACTTGGAGCACACTGGGCACTTGAAGCCTGAAAAGACAGAATACAAGCAATGGATTAGGGCCCTTTGCTAAGAGAGGGTATAGGAGAAACAGACAATTTGAATTATTCACTATTCACTACATAAAAGGTGAGGAGAAGCAACATAAAGGATTTAAAGAATTGAGTTTGACAGGGCCACCAAAAAATATTGTCTCTACCTGTGAAAGTACAAAAACAGAATTTCAAATGGGAGCAATCAAAAAGGCAAACATGAAAAAAATATATAAATACAAATAAAATTGCTTGTCACTTTATAGTCTTGGTCCAAACTCTTCACAGGCACAGTTTGGCCTCAGAAAACACCCCGGCTGTTTACTGAGGGCCATTTGTTTCAAACAAATCTCAAACACATCTCGATCTGAGGAGGAAACACCGCCCACACACATTGAGTATTCACACACCCGCACACACCCACACGAACACACACACACACGCACACACACAACAACAAAGAGAGCATAGAAAACTAGCACCACTATCACAGAGCTGGAGCAACAATGGTGTAAAAACATAAATTTAACAAAAAGTAATGTTTACATTTGACATTTTTTAATAAAATACCATAGGGCTACAGACTGCATAGATTTATTTTGTGAGAGCTTGGTATATTTATCAAACCCACCACTATCACAGAGCTGGAGCAATAATGGCAATAACTAACTGGTGTATAAAAAAAGAAGCAGTTTTAATACGAGGCTTCTGCAGCCATACAAATAGATTTTTGTCAGCCCAAACCCACCACATCAGAACTGTAGCAATGGTGGTACAGCTAACTGGTGTACAAACATCAACCAGACTAAAGTTATGGTAATTAGCAGAAGTATTTCAAGATTCAAGATTCACAACAGCCTTTCACATTCCCAAAATAACAAAACAAAATAACAACACCTTTGAACATCCTGCTTTTCACTTATAAATAATTATCACTACCAAGAAACAGATGTAGATTAAACTACTACTAATACAAACTGGATATACAATACTCAATTCGAATTCAGGAGAGATGTGCTAATTGCATTTGAACTAAACATATATGCCCCAAGGCACTCCCTCACAATATTTGTTACACTAACTTTGGCAATGCACTTTCTCTCACTGGTACCTAGAAACATCAGCAGTCTCAAAGCAGATACTAAAATGTAATGTAATCAGAGCATACAGTTTCTTACTTTCAAGCAGGTGACTGGTGCCTATGACAGTTACTATGGGCCTTAGGTAGGGAGAAATCCTGGATAATGACCCGTTAGTCACAGGGCTCACACACTGGCAGACAACCATTCACTATAGTAGCAATTGAGATTGATCCATTCTCTTGATCAAGTCTCTGAATAATGGGAGGAAGCTGGAAAGAATATACTGTAACACAAGAAGGACATGCAGATTTCCGTTGAGGGATTAAATCTACAACCTCCTTGCAGAAAATGTTAACCTATTTAACCCTAGCCCCTGTTCATTCATCATATCACGGGCTACGTGCCAAAATATATTCACCAATGTCATTCTTAGTGATGTGAAGCCAATCTAAACAACATCTCTATGACCTGTGTGCAAACCCCACTGCTTGACATCATCACCGTCCCCTTTGTCATGGTAACCCTGGCATCCCATCATGCACCAGGGCCACTAGACCGAACACATCCAGGTGACGCACATGTGAGCTAAACCTGACGATGTGAGACAGCCCAAATGCCAAACCCTTCAACATGGTGTGATACTGATGAGCATTATATCTCATGTGACCCATTTAAAAGCATAGGGAAGAGGAAATCATGGGTGGGTCTAGTCGGGCCATCTGCTGACAATTAGGAAACATGAAACTGAGGTTAGACCTGGGCAATATACTGATATTTATGTAAAAAAAAAAATACTACTTTTGGGATGATCAATAAATACCATGATACTGATCATTTATGGATTTACCATACCTCTCTCCAGTACAACCTTTGACAGTTACCTCTTTGATAGTTAATTAATTGAACTATTATACATTATTATTGTGTAGGTATTGTTGACAACACAAAAAAATAGTTTGAGGATTGACTTCAACTATAATACATTCTTATTTTGACTGATTTGGACATATTACCCAATGCTATGGTATTGCAAAAACTACACTGAATATTGCAAATAAATATAAAGAATGTAATAAGATATAATTGCCTATATTTGGTCTCCCATAATTGTTTTGAGGCTTCATTAACCATGGGCAATTTAATTTTAAATTCCGAAGAATTATGAAATTTCACTAAACCAGGTGTAAAACAGGAATAATCTAGAGCAACATTAAGGATTTAATTTGATGATTTAATTAATTTATTTTCATTAATTACTGAATTTGATCCAGACACTATGGATATTGTGTTTGCTAATATTGCAATATTAAACAAATAATAAATTAGGGATGTATTTGTGCAGCCTTGATGGTGGTGTGGATGTTTGTGACCAAAGTGACAGAAATGGCTCCAGTGTGGGGTTTATTGTTGGAAAAATGCTGTGCTCCTGCGACACTGTGGTGACTCATCCGCTGAAACATGACAGAGAGCTCTCTCCAGGAATCCTAATGTAACACACACATCCTATATACTGCTAAAAGGTATTTGTCTCAGCTATTACAAATGAATCTACAGTTACTTACACAGACCTGGAGAAAGTCTAGAGCAAACCACAAAGCATAGCTCAACCGGGCATTGTGTACATTTTAAGTGCAAAGACACAATCAAAATATATAGAATTAGTCAAAACAATATTAGCAAGTTAAAGGGTGCACAGCAATACTGATTAACAGACCGACATAATCTCTCTCAGTGGTCAGTGTATCTGTGTCTCTGTGTAACTGGCCATTGTCCTGGATCATAGTTGCTCAAATACGCTCAGGACCACACCACCTCCCATAGTATTTAGCAAGTATTCTAGCTTCATCACTGTCCAAACATGAAATGATTTAGTTACTCTTTATTGCTCCCATACTGCCCAGTGTCCAGGGTGTATAGTGGGATCAAACTTGCAGATTTGACACGTTAATCTAAATTTTCAAAGCAAATGTATTACTGGATTCTATTGACATGACCTTATTTTGACCTCATACACCAGTGCCATGTGGTCAGACAGTTCCAAAATATCACAGGACTAGACAAATGTCAGCAAATTCAAATGGGTGTCCCTATGTGACCTGATCTCCCACTGACTGTGTCTAGAATATAAAAAGACTGCAATGAATTTGCACTTTTTACTTTTTATATCATTGGCCAATTGATGTCAGGGGAACTTTGAACTCATATGCTTTATTATGGACTAAATCAGGGTTATTCATATCAGTATAAAAGATACACACAGCAAACACAATATTAGATGATCGTTCAGAATCATGGCACTATCTAGCTATGGCCCACAATTCTTAACTCAATATCGAACCCAAAAATCAACCACAGTTACGATATTATCATCTCAAGTAAGGGTTAGGGTTATGGTAAAAATATAATGCTATTTATATTCCTTTTTTTATTAATATGAACCCAGGCACAGTCAGTGTAACAGTCAAAATGACAGTGAAGAGCAGAGCATGAACGCAATGTAGCAATGATTCAGCGATCTTCTAGCAGATCACCATAAGTTCATCTCACAATACAATCTTTTTTACGCTATATCGCACACCCCTAATCTCAAGGGTAATAAATAAATAATACAATACAAACAAGGCCTGTGCTGTCATCCCTGACAGCAAGGTGTATATCGGTGAAACGGCCCTATACGTCTACCACAACTGCACCTTAGTCAGATGTGTGATTTCTAGGGGTTTTAATATTGTTAACGAGCAATTAAGAGGCCCTGCCCCCAAACCATGACAATCATGGGAAAGGTCTATTTGACTTTTTTGATCTGTATGTTAGTGAAGGATGTTTTTGGCAAATTTTGTAAAATTCCCTAAAACTACATTCTTCTTTCAGGCTATAGGGGGCGCTATAGAGGTAACTGCCATCATATTGGTCAGATGTGTTCAGGGCCGGGGGGTAATCAGATTTGAGCCTAATCGGGCCAAGTATGTGCAAGTTAGAGGCTGTCAAATATACCTGACCTCCCAAATTCAATTCAAAATGGCCGACTTCCTGTTTGTTGTAGGGTGGGGTCATGGTGGCTTGGTTGAAACGGCCCACTGGTTACAGAGAAAGATGCTAATAATATAGGCCTTTAGTATAAGTTGTTGGCAGTGTTTAGAGTTCTTCTCAGAAATGCGCTATTATCATCAACAATGATTTCTGGGTAATGACAATCATAGTTTCACTTCTCATTTCGCCGTGTCACAAAAGCAGAACAGTCCTTTGTATATGGGACCTGGACTGTATAGAGGAGGCATGAGTGAGGTAACTAGCTTTAATCTTTTCAACGAGAAGCACATTTTTTACAGATATATTTTGACTTGTGTTATGCTGTATCTGTGACTTTGTTGAGAAAGTCATTCATTTGTTTCTCAAGTAATAAAAAGTCAAATATACCTGATAAAAGTTTAATTTCATGACTTATTTGTCATATTGCCTGTGGTTTTGATATCACAATATTATGGTTATCACATACACATTTCAGAACTTCAATTTGCATTGGTAGATCAGGCTACACACAGGTTCTAGAAGCTCTGAGCAAGAAAAAAAAGTGTTTTATATAAAGCCTGTAAAAGTTATTAGTCAATATATTTTTAATGATTTATTTACATAATGTTTAATTTTGTTAAATGGAAAACTATACATTTTTCGACAAGAGATGCAGAAACACATTTTCTTGGGTTCCCACTAAAAGACATCTCAAATAGGCCTACATGGAATTCAATCTCGATTAATTTTCCTCTGCTTCCTCCCTGCCAATCCCAGCAACAATGGGCCTTAGACAGGGTACACCGTGGATAGTGGTTAATTAATCGCACACAGGGCTGACACAGAGACAGCCTTCTGCTCAATTTTATTCATTCACTATGGGCAGTTAAGATTCACCAATTCTCCTAACATATGCTTTTGATTGAACAGAGAGAACCCACAGTAACATAAAGAGGATATGCAGACTTGTGTGTCCTCTTTATGTTACTGTGGGTTCTCTCTGTTCAATCAAACGTATATGTTAGGACAGAGAGAACCCACAGTAACATAAAGAGGACATGCAGACTTGTGTGTCCTCTTTATGTTACTGTGGGTTCAATCAAAAGCATATGTTAGGACAGAGAGAACCCACAGTAACATAAAAAGGACATGCAGACTTGTGTGTGATTTTCTATAATGCATCAAGGTAACAATAAATACACTGCAAAACCGGCTTAACCATCGACAATGTCCTTAAAAGCTCTCAAGACAAAATCACTTACATGAACCCTGTAGCTGTTGTGGTACCATTTGTTTTGCCAAACCATCAATCTTGTGAAGTGAAAGACATCTTGTATAAAGTTTTTGGCCAAGAACAAATCAATTTTATTTTCACACTGGACTTCTCACTCCAGGTAACAGCTCCCACTAAAAGACGCCACTGTTAATCGCAAAATCAATTCTTTTTCACTTATTTTTTGTGCTGACCAATGCTTCTCTCTCCTGGATGGCCAGCTTTAAGTTCACTGGTGAGTTAACCTGAATTCCCCGTATACGCTACACATCACTGCGTCTCATCTAATCTAGCGTTTGAAGAGTCTTCAAGGGCGCAGCATTCATTATAAACTGTGTTTATGTCGGGCTTCCCCACAGCCCTCTGCATCAGCACGTACACTGCACCGGGAGCCATTATGGGGGATTTATGAATTGTCATATTATGGATCACTTCACTGATCATTGACCTAGGCTTATAGCTGCAGCAATATGCGCCAGGTCACATTTACAGCTGTAGGCACACAGGAATTTTAAAAAGGAGCCAGATTATCCCCTTATTCACACTTTTTGAATTAAAGGGGTAGTCTGTATGTTTCCTAAAGCAAATTTAAAAAGTTCTTTATCTGACCCTGTTCTATGATGTAAAGTAGATAATCTGGCATAATTATTATTTCTTACTCTACATCATAGAACTGAGCTATAAGGTCCTACAGCTATAAGGCCCTCCTTCGTCCTGTTGGCCAAACCACTACTACAGCCAATGCAATAAGGCCAATAATGGAACGTTAAAAAAGCAAGGTGGGATTTTACTTTTTAGAACTCCAGTGTTTTCAACTCCCTAAAAGGACAGAAAATAATACAACTCCAGGAATGATATGGGCTGTGAAAGTGATTCTTTATAACGAAAGATTAAGACAATTAAGATTAAGACAATTAAGATTAAGATCATTAAGATTTAGATCATTAAGATTAAGATATAAGAAAGATTAGAAAAGTAATATTTGCTCCACATCAGAAAGACTTATAATAGTTGAAAATCTCATGGAAAAAGTACAATTGAAGGAAGGGCTTCCCAGAAGACACAATAACGTTTCTGTATTATACTTTGTTAACACAAACCAGAAACTAGCACCTCCTTTGTTGTGAGATGTTTCCATGAATCTTGTGTAATGTTTTCCATCACTTTTCATAGGAAAGGCACATAGGTGGTAATAAGGAGTATGCAAATGTATCAATAAAATTTGTTGGTATTATAGCAGTGTTTCCCAACTGGTGAGTCGACACCTACAACTGAAACTAGGTGTGAGCAATATTGTAAAAATATAATATCACGATTTTACTAAACCAAGATTACAATTGTGATTTTATCAAAATTTTATTTGACTTTGTATTTTTTGTCTTACGCAGAAGACTACTGCTATCTGTTGTCTTCATGAAACCTTTTCAACTACAAATTGAATGTACATCAAATCACCAATGTTCATCATAATAATTAATCATATTTATTATTTTTGTATTATTATTATTAATATGAAAACTGGCAATGTTAATGTAAAAATAACAGTGAAAAGCAGGGCATAAATTAATGCACTTAAGCACCCAGATTAGAAGATCGTAATAACTTTATATCATAATACAATACAATTGCCATATCACACACAAGTGAGACAGATCAAATTTAAATATAAAGGTGATACAGCAGTAATACAATTTGCTGCAACAATTATGTTCTTAAGATTTGTCTAGATGTTTGTGAAGGATGTTTTTGCCAAATTGTGTTACTTTCCTAAAACAACATCTATAGGGGGCATAAGAGAGGTAATCATATTGGTGCCATCATATTGGTCAGATGTGTTCAGGGTAGGGGGGTAATTAGGTATTTCAGGTTTGAGCTTAGGTATGTGCAAGTTAGAGGCTGTCAAATATACCTGACTTCCCAATTTTAATCCAAAATGGCCGACTTCCTGTTTGTTGTAGGGTGGGGCCATAATAATATTTTATGTTGGGTACACTGTGGAGAAT
>JAVQKC010211169.1:0-12500 GCA_036025475.1 Philypnodon macrostomus
TGATGCAAGCAGGACATACCTCAGTCCTTTGGCTGTACGATCATCCCAGGCTCTATCTGATCAAACCAAAGTCTATTAGGTTGACTCTGTATGGCTCCTACTCCATGTTTGTCTTTTCAGTGTGACGAAAGCCCCTAGTAGCTGCAAAATGAATAAATAAGTTTAATATGGCTGAACATGTTTAAAATGTTTCTGTGTGAATTATCATACATGTTATGAAACGTCATTTGTAAACTCAATTAAAATGAACTTACCTGCTGAGCTACAGGGTGGATCTCACAAAGAGACAGAGGCTTCAATCCACAGTGTCTGTATAGGCTGAAGACAGCATCTCAAAGACTAGACAGGTGAGGCCCTTGTACACAAACCTCTCGATGAGCTGCACCAAATTACAGTTGTCGTAGTCCAAAGTATGAGTTATCGTGTTCACACGTAGAATCTGCGGACGCGGACCGACGTGATTCCGTAATATTGTCGTTTCGCCGAAATAACAAGTATTAAACCAGTTTCTAACAAGCATCAAATTCGATCTAAACCAGGACTAAACAAGTACTTAACCAGGTCAAAAATGACTAAATGAGGACTTTGTTCATTTGTCATCTGCCTAATTACTTGCAAGTGAGAGGAGCCTATCCCAACAACTATGGGCATTAGGCGGGTAGCCTGGAGACACTAAAACAATTTGTCACAGGGCAGACACAGAGACATGCACTCACAGACAACCACTGACTCACTGACAACCACTGACTCACTAATTCATTGACTAATTTCAATTTAGACTTACCATGAACCTCAACCAACACATGAAAGTTGAAGAACTGTCTACCGCCATGCTTAATAATTCTCATAACACAAAATAAATTAAGTGATAATATCCTTAAAGAAATCTCAGTTTTAGGTATTAATCGAGAAAGAGAGTTATGGAGGGATAACGATTTTTAGACCATTTTCAGAAAGGATGATCTAAAGGGCAGAAAAACTAATAACTTCTTTATATCTTTATATTTGTGTAACTAGTCTAGAGTATGCACCCAATGGTCAAACAAGGCTTAACATTTCTAATTTTGGAAAAAAACAAAAAAGCAAAACGTTCATACCATATCCCCATAGCTGCAGACACTGTTGCTCGTGGGTCAGACACATGCCGTTGTAGCAGTAGGCCAGTCCGTACTGACAGGATGACCCATCCAGGAGGTACACATTAGCGGGACAGTACGGAGACGCCCCGGTACAATATTCAGGGAGGTCACAAGCTCCTGCAGGGCCCCGGCACATGGTCCCAGCCTGCTTCAACTAGGACACAGACGTATGAAGAACATAAAAAGCTTGTTTGCATTTCTAGAGGATCTAGATGAGATCAAATAACTAATCTTGATTTAAGTAGTTTTGAATAGTGTAGATTTATGTACTTATTGTAATATAAATCTGAAAAAAATTCCTGATACTTTTGCTTGCTTGCTTACTTAAATCAATATTATTATTCTATATTTTAATCATTTTATCTATATATTATATTCCCCTTTTTAAAAAAATAACTGAACATAATAGCTTTTTGAATAACATTTATCCACCCCACAGGAAAATATCAGTAATATGTTTCAAAATCCATCATAGAAAAATAAACCACCATCTTTGTGTGAACATATGTTGTTTGCTCTGCCTCTCTCGCCTTCAGTTCTACTGCTCAGAGTTCCTATCTGAGGGATGGAGGAGCAACATTTAAATAGTGCATGTAGAGAACAAAGCCAGTGCACATCAGCGGAGTGTCTGAAGTGTGTGTGTCTGTTTGTGTGTGTTTGTGTGTCAGGTAGGACACAATGGGATCTGTGTGTTCTTGTTAGATGTTCCATCAGATGAGAGAAGATCAGAGATGTGAGTGTCAACAAAGAGATCCTGACTGACGCTGAGCTAATGATATCTGCAGCACCTCTGTGTAATGTAGGTGAAGAAAGATGTATGTGTGGAGATTACCTTACAGCCCTCACAGCAGACCCCATGGGCGCACTGAGCCTCCTCCTTCAGAGTGCAGTTGTTGGCATTGCAGCAGTCGTTGGTGCACTCCTAAAATCAAAGAATAAATAAACACATAATTATAAATTCATTCATTCATCGGTTTTACAGGTGGAAATGAACGAGCAAAATGCAGGTAGGTTTCACAGTAGCCATTGTTCAGTTGGGTTTTAGACATACATTTTGACCTATTATTATACTCAAATTAATAAGCCTGCCTTTATCCAACTATGCTTACAATGTCCAACTAATGTAGATATTAAAAATAAAGCTAGTAAAAACCCTAATTGGCTAGTAACTTTAGAAGAATACTAGCCACAGTGGCCAATGATCAGAAAAGTTGAGCCATGACAAGATACAAAAAGACATTAAGACATATCCCAGTTTACCTGCCTACAACTTTACATTTGAATTATCTCTCTAATGTATTATCTTTAATCCTTGGTTGTGTACCTAAAGCATTGTAGATACTCCTTAATCATAAATATAAGTAGCTTACAGAAAGAACCTAATGTCTAAATGTCCAACATAAGTCCTTGTGTATAATTGCACAATCACATCGGTATAAACTGGAGCTCAGACTTTAAGGTATGCCCTTAACTTGAGTTAGTCCATCATTAGTATTTTTAAATCTTCTTTGCCTCAGTGATTTCCCCAGATGTTGCCAGTCTCTTCTGTCAAATGAACAGAAGACGATATCCTGTTGCTATAGCACCACTTGTACAGTCATGAATATTCTCAAAACAAATGTTAAAATCAAACGAAAAACCCAATTATAAATCTACTACTAAAAGCACCGACCTCATTAGAAACCTTTATGCTTCGCCTCCGAGCACCATAAACCGGCCCCAAACACATTCTTCCTCTCCTAAAAAGCTTTCATTTACGGTAGTGTTAAGTGCGTGGGCCATATGTGATGTAGATTCGCTATGCCTCACACGTGTGCGGATGACAAGGTAACACCATTAGCTGTTGCGTTGTGTAGCCGGGCTCATTTGCGATGTTAGGAGCAGGTGGCTTGTCACTGTTTGAGTGTCAGCAGCGTTGGAGTGGGAGTCATAACAAACAGGTCTTCAGCACAACGCCTGTCAGACACCAATTTGCTTCCACTGTGTTTTTTTCTATTTGCCTTTACGTCTGATCTGAGAGAGGTTTACTTAATCCACAGGTCCACAGAGCGCAAACACTTGCTCAATGATTCGGACGACTTTGGAAGATGGCCTTATTTATTTAATATAGAAGAAATACAGTCTGTTTGAGTGAACTGAATTTGACACGCCGGAGTAAATAAAAGTCAGCAACGAATGTTGGGCAAAAATCAATTATTGAAACTTTCTAAACAGAATAGTGCTTATTCTAAACTTTCAGTTTTGGGCAGTATCCATGGTGGGTGCTCTATTGTTTTGGTCCAAACCTGGCATTAAAATCTGTCTCACTTCTCTTCTTCCCATCACCACCTCTGCAGCAGAACCATCTCACTCCATTCTATCATCACCTCAGCAGCAGAACCTGAGCAGCAGAAACATCTCACTCCCTTCTATCACTACCTCAGCAGCAGAACCATCTCAGTCTCCCCATCATTACCTCAGCAGCAGAACCATCTCAGTCTCCCCATCATTACCTCAGCAGCAGAACCCTCTCACTCTCCCCTATAATTACCTGAGCAGCAGAACCATCTCACTCCCTTCTATCACCACCTCAGGAGCAGAACCATCTCACTCCCTTTTCTCACCACCTCGATAGCAGAACCATCTCACTCTCCCCTATCATTACCTGAGGAGCAGAAACATCTCACTCCCTTCTATCACTACCTCAGCAGCAGAACCATCTCACTCTCCCCTATAATTACCTGAGCAGCAGAACCAGCTCACTCCCTTCTATCACCACCTCAGGAGCAGAACCATCTCACTCCCTTCTCTCACCACCTCAGCAGCAGAACAATCTCACTCTCCCCATTATTACTTGAGCAGCAGAACCATCTCACTCCCTTCCATCACCACCTCAACAGCGGAACATCTCACTTCGTTCTATCACCAACTCCACCAATCTCACTTTCCTCTATCTCCTCCATCACCATCATTTTGTCATCTACGTTACCTCTTCTAGTAGAAATAGAAATTTAAAGTGGTCATAGCTCCAAAAGACCTCAATTATGCAGTTAATTTCATTACATACGATTAATAGGGCTAATGTACGTCCGTGGGGTAGCAGTGTCCAATATAATGTGATTTTAAACAAGGGGAGTCGAAGTGAGGCTACATTTATGCTCTGACAGGATATTGTGTGCGTATTGACGGTTGAGACTGACGTAACTGGACACATATCTTCATAAAACAAAGCAGTGTGTGAGCTCATTTGTGGGAGATTGACAGGACAATGGTGCAATGAGTCCAGCTGCCCCACCACCAGACCATAAAAAAGAGCCAATGCACATATTTTGACTAAGAACTAAACCTGTTTAGTGTTACTGGCTAAATGTATTTATTTATGTTCTATCACATGTTATAGGGCTCACAGGTGACTGGTGCCTGTCCAACTATGGGCCCTAAGCGGTGTACACTCTGAATAGTGGCCAGTTAGTTGCAGGGCAGACACAGACACTTCAGAAATACAAATTCTTTGATTAGTGAGAGGGAGCTTGTAGACTTCTTCCAGAGGGAGTGCCATCAATGCCTCATATATTTGGATTGATTAAGTACATAGTAAATCTGATTTTAAAATGTGCCATGAGTGGAGGGACTCTGGGAAATAGTCAGGTGCTAATAAGAGTATACCAAATTCACTATAAATCCATCCTTGGACATTGAACATTAAGTCATCTACATAAAAAATATTGATCAAACTCACATCAGGCTCCCCGCAGTCACACTCCTCTCCCTCCTCCACGAAGCCGTTGCCGCACTTCTTGCCCCCCACCAGGTCCTTCATGTTGGGCATGTTGTACAGGCACATGCCCCCTCCCTTCTGGAAGTAACTGTCCAGGTCTCTTTTACTGCAGCGGCTGAACACTCGGGGAAACGGGTGCCTGAGGGAAAAGACAGACTCACTTTTATTAGCCCAGCCTCCGTGTAACTTTAGCTTCTCGTTACTAGTTGATGCTTTGATGAAATGTAGCGCGGCATACTGATCCATACACTACGGGGAACTGTTAGGAGCTATTTGTCATTCTGACTAATGCCTCAAGTAAGAGAGAAGGGAACTTTGTGAATTTATATTCAAGAATGAAAATATGAAAGAGGAAAGAGTTGTCAAACATAGTTGGTGCCGCTGACATTAATAATATATGCTGTGTGTACTTTTCACACATGATTCAGAAGTCAGGCTTGTATTTATATTAGTAAGTAAGTACAAAGAAAGATGGAGCATTAGACAAAACCTATTTTTCAATGCTAGTTATGATGTTTTTTGGAGCTGGTGATCACATAATGGGGTGTAGTCACAGTCTTAGTGAATTTTGTTTACCAAAGAGCCTATTAGAATGTGATGCCATGGTGAAAACTGCAACTGACTACGAGTGTGTACTGTCATTGTGTGGGTAGAGAACATTAGCAAGTGGTTTGTTGTTAGTTGCCCATTACAAATGTACTAGCATTCGCGGTACAAAGCAAAGTAGCATTATTTATGGCTATTTGAGCTTTCTCCTCCTGTGTGTATGCCAATAGTACAGGCTATAGCTGCCAACATATCCTAGTATAGTCAAGTCAACTAGAATACTTTTGTCTTTACAACAGCTAATTGAGTAATATTTACTCTAATGATGTACTTAATGAGTCTGCAGTCTTTGTCTTTGGCTAAATCAAGGACTTAACCAGAACTAAACCGATTGTAAACTCACCCAGTCGCAGCAGCCATGACACAGCCCCCCTGCTCGGCCGTAGCCTCCACACAACACCCGTCGTGGTCGTGGCTCATCCCGAAATTATGTCCGATCTCGTGGGCCATAGTGGCAGCTGCTCCAATGGACAGTTCTGAGTGGTCCTGTAATAAAAAAGGAAGTTGGAAGCCCTGTAAACTATATGGTGATTGTAATGAAGTGGAGAATTTGGGACTGTATTAAAACATTTCAGACTGAGGATAGATATTCTGGAAAAGTGGCCATTTTAGTGGTCCATGTTTATCAAGCCATAGAGAATTCAGTTTAGTTGTGATGTAGTCCTGAATTTAGTTCTAGTGTAAAGTCGACCTACAGGTTAGAATTTGTTTAGCTCTGGTTTATTTAGTAGTATTTAGTTATCTTGTTTACCAATGGAAAACTTGATAGTTTTATTCCTATATTTAGTACTTTACATTTCACCTTGACCGAGACCTTGGTTTAGTAGTAATTAGTTAGTTATCTTCTAGTTTAGTGTTTAGTTTAAGCTAGTTTACACCATCTCACGCCCTTGTAAATTCAATTATTTTACACATAGGAAATTAAATAGTCCTGGTTTAGTCCTAAATATTGATTTCTATTCCACCATTGTTCTTGTTTTGCCCTGGTGTAATAGTATTAGTGCTATTGTTTTGAATTCAGTTACATTTCTATTATCTGTTTCTAACATTGTCGAAGGCCAAGTGTCAGACCACATACAGTAGCAGCCTGTGTGGGTGAGTGTAAGCCACAGATGATTTGGATTCAGTGGGCCACCTCGCTCTACGGCACAGCTCACAGTCTATTAGAAGCTAATCAGGCTTGGATAAGCGATCGATCTCTGTGGTCACCTCCATTCAGCCTATCCTGCACTCACAAAGCCTCAAGAGCACTGTATACTTTAGACCAGGGGCAACATAATACTTCAACTCAGGTATGGCTAAATCACTTTTCAAACCACGAAAAAGTACCCGCCAGAACTAGCACCATAATAGTCCTCTCGGTGTTTCTAGTGAATGATATTATGGTCATAATTTGCTATGCATGTCGTTATTACTGGCCATCCATTGAAATTCTTGGTTAACAATGTAAAAGCAATATACTGTCAAATTTAGCAACCTCAAAATAACATTGCAGCTGTTACAAAACTACCTCCAGCCACAAGGGCTCAGTAAATATTATAAGTGTAAATCTGGATCACCATCTGGATCTGGGTATTTAGTTGTTTCTTGGCCATTGTGACAAGAGTTTGTGGCGTGATGGATAAAGCATTTACCCCTGAACTAGAATATCCCCAAATTCAAGTACAGGTCTACACCTTTGGAACAATGCTTTTGTGAAGGTTTCGGAGTACTTCTAGTTTTTAGTTGTATAAGCAAACATAGCCAAGTCTTAATTTGATCCGGCACAGCTAATTTAAGCCTTTGTTTGGACAATTATTTCTCACAGGTACATGTCAGTTGCTTGGACAACCAGCAAGGACCATATTGGTGATATCGCAGTATATTTTTTTCAATATATTCTACCCTCCTTCTCATTCACACAAACATCATAACATTCTAGCTTTATTTTTGATCTCCTCGTTTCTCTCTCTCTCTTCTGACACGTCTTCTACACACATTCATAAGATTTTGGACCCACTTCTCATATTTCCACACCACATGCATAATTCAGCTGTGCGGATGAATGACAGCTTTCCTTGGATCAAAGCGAGGCTGGTACATACTGTAAGCTCTATCAGTGAATTTGACTGCTTTACCTCCAGAACTAGGACACAAACTGTTCTCCTCTTCCTCACCTCTAAAGCTCCCATTTGACACCGCTCACACACTTCAAACACTGTGTACCGCGGATAAGAAGTGCCTTTTATACAGTCATTCTACTGATCATTCACTGTCAGAAAGATGGTTCTCTAAAGCCCCACTAACTAAACTAAAGAAGTTGTTCTGCAGCCAGTGTGGGTATAGCTGCTATTGACCGACTGTGAATTTTACAAGATTGGACTAAATTGTGTGCATTCAGAAACTAGGCCCATGCAAGGTGTATATCGGCAAAGCAGTCCCATAGGTCTGCCACAACTGCTATGGCACTAACAGGCACCTTAATCAGACAATTTTTTGGCTTTCAGTCTATAGGGTAACTGAAATCATATTGGTCTGATGAGTTCAGGGCTGGGGGGTAGCGCAGCAATGTTTCAGGTTTGAGCCTAAAAGATACAACAGTATGAACTGGTTGGTGCAGGGATCGAACTACAAGCCCCACTAGTTACCCACTCTATAGCTCTACTGGAAACTGCACTGTGTAATTCAGCTATAGTTTAAGATCAGATGCTATGGTCTACTGCTACTTTTCTTGTAACTGTTGATGCTGGTGTCTTTGATTTCACAACACAGACTAAATGGCAGATGTTCAGTATCAATTGTTTCTATTTTCCCCTTGAGTATCAATAGTACATTTTCCCGTACTTGCGTGCATGACTGCACTTAGGGGGATGTAAGCACAGAAGTAGGCCTATTGGGATTCAGTGTTAGATATACTGCCTTTTTCTGTCAAGAGCTGGGACTAAATCAGAGACGCAGTCATCCCGAAAATCAGCCCATCGATGGAGGACTGATGTATAAAAGTGACTTTGAAACTTGGAGAATTGATTTGGCAGAGAAAGTGAGAGATGGTCCACGTACCACATTGATGCCTCCGGAGTTTTCCAGGCTGCACATTCCCTCCAGCGGTGCCATCCCAATAGTCGTACCCTTGAAGATTACTCCCCTAAAAACACACACACAATATGGCATTAACAATTATATTGATATTGTCATATTTTTGCAACAATTATTTCTCTGCATTTTGAGATCCCAATTTGGTAATTCATTAAAGCTAAAAAGTAATTTCAACCAATCACATTCCTACTTCCTCAAAAGTCAGCCGATCAATTCTGTCTTCTGTCATTCATCTGTTCTTTCCTCCATCACCTCCTCAGCAGCAGAACCATCTCACTCTCCTTCATCACCACCTCAATAACAGAATCATATTTCTCTTCTCCATCACAACCTTAGCAGCAATCATCACTCTCCTCCATCACCACCTAAGCAGGAAACATCACTCTCCTCCATCACCACCTCAGCAGGAACCATCTCACTCTCCTCCATTGACTCCTCAGCAGCATAACCATCTCACTCTCTCTTCCATCACTACCTCAGTAACCACTTACTATCCTCTTTCATAACCTTAGCAGGAATCATCACTCTCAGCAGGAACCATCTTACTATCCTCCATCACCACCTCAGTAACAGAACCATATTTCTCTCCTCTATCACAACCTTAGCAGGAATCATCACTCTCCATCACCACCTCAACAGGAACCATCTCAATCTCCTCCATCGCCACCTCAGCAGCAAAACAATCTCACTCTCCTCCATCACCACCTCAGCTTCCTTTTGTCTGAATACTTTGAGTCTCTCCTGGTTGGATTGTGAGCTTTGCATACAGTGCTTACACAAAAATCTGGTATCAAAAATCAAAACTAACCAATTTGGCATCAGCTAATTATGGAGCATCAGGGGCCACCAATTTACTCCTTACAGATAACTGTGTGCACTGGAGTCAAGCTGTGTTGGGCCCAATTAGGATTAGCTAGAACGGCATCTGCAGTTTAGTAAGATCCATGTTTAATGTTTCATAATAATTATATTGGAGCATCCAAAGTTTCTGGGGAGCTCTATTTAATTGGGAGGCACACCATAGAAGCCACACTGAGTCCGTTAGGAAAGCAGGAGCATGTAAAAGTATTAGGTTCTGTTATTATTTCAAACTGATTACATGCACACATAAGGGACGAGTGGGCAGGGACATGGGTTTGGCGTAGACAAATTGTGGTCCATTTGTTATTATACTGTGAAAAAACTGGGTATAGCTCAGGGTGTACCCCACAGGCTCAAAGCAGCCATAGTCTCCATGCACCCTGAGTAAAATAGCATGCGGTGGAAAAAGACCCATAGAGTTGTGTTTCCTCATTATTGTCAAATAATCATCATTACAGTGGAACGATCAGGCTGTCAACACAGGTGCCTGCATTCATTTTGTGAAACATCAGTTATGTGTCCAATGTTACCAAGAGTTTTATGATTAAACTAAAAGTGAATCTGCAGTGTTCTAAACAATGTCCAGTTTGATTTCTAAAAGGTTGTCCAAGGGGGGACACTACATAAATGTTTTACCCTGGATAGCCATTGACTATTCTATACATTGACTAGACACATGAGGATTAGCAAGAGGGTAGTACAGAATGGCAGAATGATCTATTTTACATTTTGAAAACCATAAAAACAACCCAATCAAAAAAATAAATAAAATGGTCCCTGTCCAGCTTCCCCTCATTTTCTGGTGAAAATGACTTTACCTGCCAATCATAGCTTTTACTCTTAAATTGTCAAATTAATTGTTTTGTTTCTCTTTAGTTTTCAAACAGTGAGCCTGCCCATGTTGGTACTGCCTCTTCTGATTGTCTGGTTGCCTGTCTGTATTTCAAAATTATATTCAGGGGCTGATGAAAATGTCCTTGTAGCCTTTGTCAAAGTCACAGAAAATACAGATTTGCTCGTGTCATGTCTAGGCATTGGAGCATTGAAACCACAACCCACTACGTTTTTAACAAAACCAACAAAAGATATGTATTTATGGACAAAATGCGCATCTTCAAAAAGCTGTGTCTAATGTCTTAATGCGCATTTTGAAGGGACTGGCTATGCAAATGTTTACTTGTAGTCCCTTCTAAACAAGACAACACAAAGAATTTGTTTGAAGGAAAGATCAAAGTGAGGACAAGGTCACATCTGCCAAAGGAATATTTACTCCTGGGGATAAAAGCTTCTGTGAATTATGTACTGTTGAATAATATGTGGACTTCCAAGAATATCGTATGTACTGTATATGTATAGTATGAAAAATACGCTAAGCAAGGTCCTACAAGGTCATTTTGGCCGTTACATTTGGGGATGATATGCTGAGGAAGCAGTGCCCATGATAATTTTGCACAGAAAGTAAGCTATTTTAGGACAGAATAAAAATGTCTATTAAGAGTATACGGACAAGATATATGTGAAGGTGCATACGTGAGGAGTTGTGCATTGTCGTGCTTCTTGCGTGACTTGAGTTTCTGCCTCCACTGTAAAAAGGACCATAGTGTAGCGTTGGGTTCTTCATTGATGATGCATTGGTCTCTGTCCGTCCACACCTCAAGTCCGATCAGAGGGACGCGGATGTTCAAAGCTCTGTAGAACTAGACACAGACAAAAAAACATGTTATTTGGTGCCCCTTACAGCTGATTAACCCACTATAATATTTCGATTAAGTCTATTTGCATGTATTATGAAGAGAATAAGAGGCTGTCAGTGCCTCATCTAAATATTGTCAATCATGAGAACAAAATTAAAATGTAATTTGAAATTTACCTACTTGACTCTTTTTGTTCAAAGATACTGCTTGAGGTAGCTATGGTAGCCCTGCAGGGACATGAACTTATCCATGAACAAACCTTTAATAGTTCATTGTCATCTTTTGTTTGAAAGTCATTTTTAACTGGAAATACATTTTAGAGTGTTGTCCAATTGGAGCAGATTTAAAAAGTAAAGGAACTTCTATTGGGTTAAATTGTGTTTTATTTGTTTATATTTCCCGAGAAAAGCAAATGCAAAGAGTGTTATTTTGATTTAGAAAAATAAAGATGTATCAACCAATTTGTTCCATTTTGTTTTTGCCAAATGTGACAAAACGTATTCATTGCACTTGGGAAATAATAAAGTATTCTGATTCATGAACTCCAATTAACTGTTAAGACGTGGTTTACCCATAGGACAAAAATAATAGTATAGCATATAGAAATAGTAAATCAAATTAGGACTCAAATGGATCCCAATTGGCCAATATTGAAACACGCCAGACTGGGAGAAGTCTATAGAATTCCAATTATCTCTGAGCCTTGATTTTATCCTTGCGTCTCAATGCGAGTTTGCCAGCCTTGGTTTCTACACTAATCACTTGTTTGAAACACAAAGCAGAGTAGACCGGTAATGGATAACATTGAGACGTGTGATTCAACCCCAGCACTGCCCATTATCTTGTTGACTTTGGCCATTTGCCGGTGCGGGAGAAGAGCCATCAGCCTTACCTTATCCACATAATTGGCAATTTCCATTATCCTGGTCTTGGTTTTCTCGTAGTCCTTATTCTGGCGTTTAAACTGTGACGGGGGGGAGATGGGATGCATTAGTGACAGCGGGCAAACGGGGGAGTTTTAACAGTTTCCTACACTGTAAAAATTAACCATACATAAAAAAAATTGAGTAACGTGATTGGCTTAAGTGAATACAGTTTTTAGTTTCATATGAAGTTAAGTCATAGATAACTAAATAATACTACAGCTTTAACAACAGTTTTTTTTTTTTTTAAACTGATTCAGTCAAAAATCTCTGAAGTAAAATCAAAATACAAGAAATTAAAAAGTGTGTCCCAATTATGCCATTTACAGTCTCAAAAAGTCAAATTAAGTGAACAGAAATATTCATTGGTGTAACTTCAAAATTCATAATTTCATTTTATGGATTTTATTTAATGTAAGGTTAACTATGGCATTTTTACAGTACC
>JAVQKC010211169.1:17500-19701 GCA_036025475.1 Philypnodon macrostomus
AGAGAGTGGTCCTCTCCTCTCACTGGCTCCAGGTAGAAGTTGTGACTTGAGTTCAAGGATATCAGGCCTCTGCAACCAAAAAGAACAGACATCCCTATTATATTAAAGGGGCAATTGTGATTTAAAAAAAAATTGGGGGGTGGGTAATTGAACTTATTACATGTATGTTTTAATTTCTGGTATATACACTGTTGTTGGATTTTTTTTTCAATCAGTCAGGATCTGAGTGGGATGCCTTGCCTATTGACAACATCAACAAGCTCGTGGACAGTAGGTCACGACGTCCTGAGGCATTGATCCATGTCAGGGGCGGCCATAATTGATATTAGTGACATATGAAAGAGTAATATTGCACGTTCTTCTGCACGAACATGTGTTTTCTGTTTAACTGACCAAGGTGGAAGAATTGAAACAAAACCGTTAATATCGTTAATATTAGTTTGGTCTGATCCACATTTTACAAAGTTTCAGTTTGGACTCACTGTGATGTGTTTGGAGGAGATTGATCAATAAAGTTTTGAAAAGATACGCACTTTATCTATAAATAATAAATAACATCCTCACAATCATTTTCTGAAAAGAGGTTCAAAAATATTCCAACATTATGGGCAACAGTCTATGATCAGATCTGTCCCTGGGACCTCCTCCCTCGGCTATGCAACCTTATATGGATTACGGAGGAGGAGGAGGAGCAACGGCAAAAACGGAGTGAGCTCAGAAAAGGCAACGATTATAAAATGACCAAAAAAAAAGATGTGCTTAACGGCTCAGAACATGACTCCAGGGATTATACCACCGTAGCATAATAGCCCCCTTTAATATTATTCAACAATAAATATTTAAAAAGTTGAGTTGAGGACATTTTCTCTGTGCCCTGGCCTTGAGCGGGAATGACTCATATGAATGACAACATATGAAGTTCTCATAAAACCAACTTATACCTTATACCTAAAGTGAACCTTTTATCATTTTTTCAAAGACACAACAGGAATGAAGGAGTTTTAGTGCAGTGGCTAGTGGTGGATAATGTGTTTATGTACAGCCTGACCCCGTGACTGCACCAACACACACATCTCTTTTGTGATTATGTGTCCAGGGCTGTTAAACTATTGAACTTGAAACGAGGTTATTCTACCTGGGTCCAAACTCTCCACGCTGTAGTAGGAGAGTCTAGCTAGCAGAGAAAAAAGCAGAAATGTAAGGGACATGAAGCAAACATAACAAAAGAGAACATCTATGGTGCCACAAGTTCAAAGTGCAAGGTTATAATACTTGATTTGTGTGTCACTATTGCAATAACACTATGGGAGAATAGTAAAGGCCATTCAGTGTACTTCAAAGAATGGGTACCCCGCAACAGCAAGATATAAAGTCTGGATTATAAAGCATTGTTGGTCAGCCAAAGGAAACTACTGAAAATAGTCAGTCTATGTTTACTGTAATAACTATAAATCTGCCTAGTTGTTTAGTCCCTTACTACTTTTATCCAAGGGGGTTATTTTTCACTATAGTGTTGTTTGGTTTGAATGTTAGGATAACTCAAAATGTAAGCTTGATTTGATTCAGTCAGGAAAGAGATGGATCCAGATTCTCTAGATTCTACATCTTTATTTATTTGACCTTTATTTAAGCAGAAAAGTCCCACTGAGATACAGAATCTCATTTTCAGGGGAGTCCTAGCCCCAATGGGGGTTCTTAGTGGTAGGAGAAACCGGAGGGCCTGGAGGAAACCTACGCAGACACAAGGAGGACAGGAATCGAACCCAGGACTCAGGCAAGAGTGCTAACCACTGTGCCACCGTGCCGCCACAGTTTAAAAAAAAACTGTATATATTGCAGACAATCCCCAAGTTGTAGGTGTGCCTCTTCTAAGTGCTTTAGTGAATAGCAACTTTCTTGTCTGTGACTTATTTGGCGTTTTTATTGGCAGTCATTTACAACATTGGGCCTCATGCATGAATGTTCTTACACACAAATGTGTTCTTAAGCTGTTCTTAGGGAGATTTTTGGCATTCACCATTTTTTTCTTAACTGGAAAAGTTCTTAAAGTGGAGCTAACCCCCCTGTAAGAGGCTAACTCCACCCCCAGACAATTTTTCAAAAATTCCACAAAAATAGGCAGGGCCGAAGACACAGAGGGGTACGTCCAAGTGTGCGGGGGATGAGCGGGGGGGTTAGGCGGAGGTGTGGTTCGCTACTGA
>JAVQKC010211177.1:0-11131 GCA_036025475.1 Philypnodon macrostomus
AGCCCTGCCTTTTGTAGTGGAAGCCATCCACTTAGCCACAACCAAATTATTAAAAAGGTACGTATAGAAAAATAGATGATATTGCTAAAACTACCCTTATAAAAACACTAAATTTACCAATCCCCTTTACATAAATATTTACAACACTATATATCTTTATTTCCTACGTCTTGCATTTGAGTTAAAAATAGATCCATTTTAGTTCATGGCTAAAACTAAACACCCCTCTGTTTGACACCAAATGGCTTCTCCCAGAACCTTCTTAAGGTGCTCCGGCTCGCTGGGGACTCTTTTGGCCGGAACACCTAAGCAGACAAAAGGGTAAGTACACACTTTTAAAACCTCACTTTTACATTCCCAAAACACAACAATAATATTTTTCTCTTTACAGGTCTCCCTACAGTTGAAAACCACATCAATAAACTATTTTCAATCAAAACTACAAATGTGCATGACTTGCTAACTTTGCCAAACGTTGAATTATAATTTTAATGAATATACGATGAAGATACAAACATCATCATCATTTTGAAAAACAGTCAAAACTTTTAAGTTAATTACATGTCCTAAGAGCCATCGACAGTTTAGCATTCTTACATTTTTGGAGCTCCAACACGAGAAACTGTCATAATTCCCAACTCATTATTTCTTCTTCTGAGTTCTTTAAAAATCAGGTTATTATTCTCAAGAGTCTATCAACCAGTCTTGAGGAAGAATTTTGAGACAATCTGGAACTCTTCCCTGGTTGTGTGCGTCAGACATGCCCATTGTGCTGTTGTTACAGTCGTGTTGCTGTGTGCATGTGTGCTCCTGAGGTTTGAAGGGTTAATTAGAGCGCTGTCTTAAACGGTGTGCAGTGGCAGAAGACAAGGCAGGCGTCCTTGCCAAAATCACCTCTACACACGCACACACACACGCGCACACACACACTGAGCCGTTACCATGGAGAAGGCGGCTGGGTTGGCAGCCTTTTGCCAGAGCTCAAAGCCCACTAGTCTATAAAATATAAAGCAAGAAAATTTGAATGTTGCAGAAATAGAAATGCAAAGTAGAGCTGTCTTTAAGTAGTGAAAAATGACTAACTATGGACCTTAGGCGGGGAGCAATCTCGAGATCACAGGGCTGACACAGAATCATTCAATATCAAATTTACCGTAGACTTCCTCCCAGCCACCATATGGAGGAAGTTAAGTAGCTGGAGAGAAACTACAGTAACACGGAGAGGACATGTAAAAACAATACATTTGAACTTTGATCTTGGACACACTACAGTATGGACATTTTTATTCAAATTGTGCTCTTTTTTTGGTAAAGTTGGTGGAACAGCCTTTAGATTCACAACCTTCGGAAACTATGCTGCATTTTATTTATGTTCTGTGTCTGCTCCTCTTCTATTTTTATTTTTGCCGGTTTAGTCGCTTGCCTTTTTACATTATAGTTTCCACGGTTGTAATATGCAAAATTCTCAGCTCGTGGGATAAATAAAGTAGCTCTGATCTCATCTTACCTTCATCTCTTGCAGTATATACTAGATGTGTATTAAACTCACCATTTCTCCCCCACTCACCACCTCAGAGCCCATGAATCTCTCACACACACACGCGCGCACACACACTGCCACACGCCTCAGTCGCTCCAGCCAAATCAGTTTTCCCGTCGCTACGGCAACAGCATACTTTTATGTCAACTGCAAGCGAGTTACTATGGAGATATGTATACAAGAGAAACTCCGTCGCCGTCGTCAAGGGCCCCGATGACAGCATAGCGTGAGGGCGTGTGCATGAAAAAAAAATACTCAGACACAAAGATTCACAATGTCCTTTCATCCATTTTGTTCTTATTGAAAAAGTGGTTTAAGAAAAGCTAATGTGGTCATAATATTGACTTGGAAATGCAAGCATCAAATTGATAAATGACATAGCATGCATATAGCATAAACCCAGATTGGTAGCAGAAGGACCACTCAAGGTCTGCAGAAAAGCCCAGCGAAAGCAGGCTACTCCTAGAATACAATACAGGTAACCAAGGTTACAGTTTGCATGTGGTCACTCAAAGTTAAGATGTTGCTTGATCAGATGAGTCGTGATTGTTGCTGTGACATTAAGATCACCGGGTCAAAAACTACATAGAAGCATAGATTCTTCCTTGTATGGTTCTAGCTTCTGTTGGTGGACAACTAATAAAATGGATTCATGGAAAACACATTGGACATTAGCTACTAGTGCCAGTGCTTTTTACAATTTTTCACATTTAACTGGACTGGCAGATGAAAAGCTTTTCAACAATCAAAACCTTGTCCAGATGCCCTTTTTCAAATTTCAGAATTTTCACATTTAAGTTATTTTCTGCTGCGGCGGTGGTGCAGTGGGTAGATGCTCGCCCTTCAACCGGAGGGTCGGTGGTTCGAGTCCCCGCCCGTGCACCCGCTGTCAGGCCTTCCCGTGGACCCACCACCTGTGGGAGGTACCATAAAGGTACAATGTGGATCGGGCAGTGGTCAAAGGCGGGAGTTCCCTGTTTAGACTGCTGCCTCCGCGACCCGGTTTCGGACAAGCGGAAGAAAATGGATGGATGGAAGTTATTTTCTAACACAAGGAAATAGGCTGCACCATAATAGTGAATTTAACAAGTATTTTGAAATGCATGTGTATTTTATTATAAGAGGAACCCCATTAGTTCCAATGAGGGAGGTCAGAGGTCATTTGCTGACATTAAGCCAAAAAGATTTATTTCAGATCTCGTCCAAAAATATCCAATACCTTTACTTACTTATACTTATACTGTCTATTACCTTTATAGACATACAAAGAAGTGCCCAAGAACTCTCTAATCAACATTTATGTTATTGTTCTGCCCCTATTGGTAGCAAAAGTAAAATGAGAAGTTAGCGTACATTCCCTAATATAATCCTCTAAACATGAAACGTTGATCCTAGCCTCTGCACCCCCCCCGGGCCAGATGAGATCTACAGTCTGCTGGCATCTGTGTTATTAAATCCTCCGGTATTCATTTAGCACTAATTGAGTGAGGGACTTATTCCCCGTTTACCCTGGGAAAAGCCTGGTATTAAGACAAAAAAAAAAAAGTATCAAGACCTAAATCAAAAACGAACGCAGCGCCCACCGGGGAATTGCACAACGCCTGAGCGAAAGAGAACTATGAAAGCAGAGATCATCAAGTATTGATAAGGCCTGAATCCACTACAGCTGTAGACAAAATACAGAATATGTTTGACTTCAAATTGGATTGGCCTGATAACCGTCTGAGTGCCAAATAACCAAACGCGATGGAGGGAGTAATGGGGGTGAGTATATATTGTACTACAGAGGGTTGAAAAGTAAAAATCCATTGAAATTGTTGGTGTAAATGTTGAAGGAATCTCGGAAACTGTCTGAAAATAGTACAGGAATTAATGAATAAGCAGCATTGATATACTGTATACTGTTCATGCACCACCAAGCTTTTTATGATTAGTGAAATGAATGAATTCAAACGTTGAGGCTAAATCCATCTGTTTGTTTTTTACATTAAGTTAATTTTACTCAAAACTGCTTGTAAGACTTAATTAAGTTGCATTTAGTGAAAAATATCAATTTACCTGAAATGGTAAATGTCAGTGTTTGTAGTAGAACTGCCTTAAAGCTGCCTTGTATTCTGGCAAAGATAATTATTATAACAGGTGACACTCTGAGGTCACCTGTGAGCTGTGTTAAAGCAAGGGAAGGACCTGTTTAACCAATCACATGCGTCCACAGGACGGGAGCCTCTGATTGGTCGAAACAACAAAAACTAGAATCTATCAGAAATAATGTGATGTCTTATTTTATAATTCCGAGCTTTATCACAAATATGTTAATTTTATTTTAAAGAATTCAAAGTCAACTCCAGATCTCTGCTATAATATTGTCATACTTCCTGGCTTGGGAGTGTTCTTTCTGGTTTGTGTGAGACCATGATAGAGAGAAGGTAGTGCAGCTTTAAAAATGGAATGAGAAATGAATAGGAAATCAGGATCCTCTATCTATAAAGCTTAACTGTACTATTGGATGAATTGTAGCCAACATTATATTTTCACACATTGACAAAGTAATATGCTCCACTGCCCTTTTTCATTGGAGAGGTCAAGATGCAAAATGCTGCAGAGAAATGTGCAGCGGGCTTGTTCTGCCGATCGATTGCTGCCTGTGATGGAGACAGAAATGCTGCTTAAATTAAACCAAGCATTTTCCTCACCATTCAAAAACTGTTCAGATCAAGCAAGCTGTAATAATGTAGTCTTTGTATTGTCTACAGAGAACTACAAACACTTAAAGACAGATACAAATGTATAACAAATATGATTGAGTAATTAACCAATCACAGAGCAGCACAAAACTACCTTAGTTGATCTCTGCCAAACATAACTCCAATTCCAAAGTTATTAGTTAGTATGGACAGCCCAGAGCCATAGAGATAAGAGAGTTGCGCCAACAGAAGTGTAAAAAAGCTTGAACGATGCAGTTTCTTATAGTTCCACCTTAGCACAATTCACAATGCATTTGAATGTCACTTTTAGCTTGAGCAGCTACTTCTGGAAAAAATGAGTCCAAGGAAGTGCTGTTTAAAAACTGGCCCATTGTCGCCAATGGAGTTGTTATAATTTTGCTTATCTCTATGGCTCTGGTATGGACAGCCCAGAACCATAGAGATAAGAGAGTTGCACCAACGGAAGTCTAAAAAAGCGTGAAGCACAATTCTCAATGCATTTGAATGGCACTTTTAGCTTGAGCAGCTACTTCCAGGAACTATTGGGAGACTCCGTTGCTGTTTAAAAACTGGCCCATTTTTGTCAGAACTCTTCTTATCTATGGCTCGGGGACCGCTGTGCTTTACAAAAATCTATTTTGGATAATGGGTTATTAATACTCACGGTGCATTCAAAAGGTAAGGAAAGTTTACACCCAATCACTTCAATGAAAAGGGTCTGGAATCACATCAAAGTAAGACTATCATATTTCGAATCCAATATAAACTTCTACAGCTACACATTTTTGGGCCAAATTGTAACTGAGGTTGTATATCTATTAAAATGTGCCCAGTGGCTATTCTGCATAGCATAGTACAAACAGTGAAATGTAATACACTATTTCACTGAATGCAACTATTCTCTTTCACATTCAGTCTTTGGACAAGCTGGAGAGAACCCACCACGATAACACAGGGAGGACATGCAAACTCTACCACCACTCACAAAGCTAAAAGTTCTCTGTACAAAACAGGCCCTTATACGGTTTCCCCATCATGTCACTTTTCAATCTCTGACACACTTTCTTAAATCTGTGTTCTCTGCTGCGTTCTCAATGGACCATTGCATGTTTGTTTTTCCAATGTTAAACAGCTCATTATGTGTGGGCCTCAACAAAACCAGACTCCTGATGGGAATATTTTTCTTTTAGCTTCACTCAACTTTTCTTTGCTACATATAATTATTAAGCGGCTTTGTGGACTTGTCAAACGAGAACGCTTATCTAACTGCTTATTTAAGTAATGGAAAATAATAATATAGAAGCTCGAAAATAAATATGGTGTGTGAGAATATGGAATCAAATATCAAGGTCAGGGGATTAGCAGCTCTAAGCAAGAGATAAGTATAATTGATATCAAATAAATAGAAACGCCATTGAAAGAAATTATGAAAAATAAATAATAAAATGCACTAAAGTCTGCAGATAAGAGTAGAAGAAGCATAATTAAGCCACAAATACAAAGAAATGAGAGTGTATATTCCAAAGATAAGGCTATTTTTACTCTACCTTCGTCATAACATCAGGTCTTCTGAGCGGCCTATATTTTTTACATTCATGTTTACAGATCATATTGCTCCTGTGACCTTTCAGTAGAGATACCCATTCACAGCTCTACAGTGATCTAAAAAGATGATATATCACCTATGTACATTAAAACACGTTCTCGCAGTTTCAGCCCATTCATTCATGAACGCATTTGATATGAGTGTTTACCTGGCTGCGGTCTTTGTCCACCTTCTTGAAGCACTTGTTGAGGGAGAGATTGTGGCGTACGGAGTTCTTCCACCCGGTCGGAGCACTGGCAAAGTACGGGAAGTGCTCTAGGATCCAGCCGTAGATGTCCTTGACCGGGAGCCGCTTGTTGGGAGCGTCCTCGATGGCCATGAAGATCAGGCAGCTGAAGGAGTACGGAGGTTTCCTGTTGGCCCCCGTGGTCAGGTCGTACGAGTGTGCGTCTCCCAGTAAAGGGTCGTCTGGCGAGGGGGACAAGGAAGAGGGGGAGCGGGGGTGTTGTCCGTCGGGGTCCTGGATGGGGGACACACTGCGGAGGCCCGAGTGGCTAAAACTGTTTAGGAGGTCTGTGCTCTCGTGGAGCCAGGACAGGCTGGTCAGCTCCTCATCATCAGCCTTAGAGAAGGAGGCGGACAGGGACAGAGAGAGGTCAGCAGCTTCGGCTTCAGAGGCATCCCCCTGCCCCCTGTACGGCGGGCTCATGCCCTGAGAGGCACTGGCTCCACTGCTGGGGCTCTGAGCCTTTTTACTGGGGGGCATGGTGGGTCCCATCCAGCCCTGGGCTCACTCCTGCACAACAGAAGAACAGACAGAAGGAAGGTTATATTTAGTTTGTGTCTTTGGTATGACTTTGTTCAACGTGTCTTGACTTTTCAAGTTGAATTCACTAAAGACATTATTAGTGAAACAAAAATCTAACTGAGAATGCACACAGACAGTATCACTCACAAAATACAGACATAGGAAGAAGGTGGACAAATGGAATCAGCTGTGGCTACATTGATATCATATTGTAAATCATCTCTTTTGCAATGAATATACATGTAATAGGCCCGCAACAGTCTCTCTTTTTGCTGTCATTCCATGCCACACTCCGACCGCAGTCCCCAATTAGACCTTGTACCATGTGAGGGGAAAGAATACATGATTGTTTCTCTCTGGGGCTTTCTATCCACTCTCTGACTGGGACGGCAAATTTAGTGCTCCATTGGTCGAGGAAATCTTGCTCTGTACAACCACCCCTCTAATTACTACTGTACAGGCGTAGTATTGACATTACAAGGGGTTGCTGTCATAACATACGAACACTGCTAAAGGTCTAATAGAGGAGGGGGTCGGGCCAGGACTGTGCCAGCCGGCCTAGTGGTAAGGAGAAGAGGTAGAGGGCGGAATATAAAGTTGGGTTCATCAATTGGTAATGTCGGACAGTTGGGCTACGGGATATCAGTGACCTCTGTAGATATGAAAGATGAAAGAACATATTTGTACAATAGTTATTAATTCATCATTCACTTATTCCCATCAGGGTTAAAGGTTCAATTTATTTGCCATTTGCAGTAGAAAAAAAAACACATTGGGTGACTGGAGCAGCTACTATGGGCCTTAGGCAGCGTACACCCTGGACCATCTAGCAAGTCTAAAGATTGATTATTCTATGTCACATTTATTTGCTATGAGGCTATTTGATTTTGGTGATTGATTTTCCATAAAGGTCAATTAATGCAGATGACTATAAATGTAGAAGACCACAGCGGGGCCACAGTATTAGGCACTGATATATACTCAAAGAAGCACTTGTAGACTGTAATTGCAGTAATAATTGTGAACGTAATGGCTCAAGGGGTCCTTGCTGGATCTTTTTCGGCTTTTGCGCACGGGTGCATGTCATGGGGATGCAGGGCTGGATTGGGTTTAATGCATCTACGATTAATGACAATTAAATAAAATGCTGCTGAACATTCGCAAACAAATCGCGTGAATTTTGGCGCATTGATCCGGGCGGTTGTGTGCTTGATGTGCATGGGCACATTGCAGAGGTCAATGACCACTTTACCTAATAATGTGGCCAGTCCCTGTCATAGTAAGACAAAAACTAAGGGCTGCACACTGATTTCCAATATTTAAGGCTGAGATTGTAAAATTGAAGTTGACATTGGCACCCTGTTGTAAGATCTGAGAGAGAACCTACAGCAACACAGGGAGGACATGCAAACTTCACTCAGATTGTCGCCCAGCCCGAAGATCAAACCCAAAATTTTGTCATTCTGGGATTTTCACAATCGCCATTTCTTGAATCAAAAGAAACATTTATATTTTTAGCTTCTAGTTTGAATAACACAATGCATTTTTTTTCTTCTATTTTTCCCTTTCTCCTGACAGCTGTGGAGCGCCCCAGACAGAACATCAGCCTTAGCCAAATGTAATCTGGCCCCACTTCTGTGAACACACGCATGCACGGATCCACTACACACACATGACACATTCAAAATCACACAGATGCAAATGGAGGCAACAACAAATAGCAATATGTATTTAAACATACACGGCACCCTATGGGACCATCAGAGCGGCCAGATTAAGCCCAGATATGTCCACGACGGCCTAATCCAAGGTGATCATGGGCCGAACTGCCCCCTCAATGCGGCGAATGACTGACAGCTGTCACCCGTGGCAACCCGCCGTGCTGTCAGTTCAGTGCATCTCCCACCCACCTGTCACCATGGCAACAGAAAAACAACTCCGGTGATGGCTCTTATTTTTTCTCGATCTGTAATCTCTAATCTCACAGTGATTACATAAGGCTGCACTGTACAGAAGACAAAGTTAGTAAATCCTGTTGCATTGACAGTTAAATTAATGTAATAAAATAAAACATTTGATATAATATACCATCTATACAAGCTTTGGATGTCAGGTTTACAGATGTTGGTAAAATAACTGGTAATGGAAGCCTTGATTATTAATTCCCACTGGTGACAAGTATTAATTTTCCTCCATTAGGAGTTTCCAGGTACTTCACGTTTCTCCTCGTTCAGCTCCAGCCAGGAACTCCTGACCAAGATCTTGCTCAAGATGTTTCCCAACAGCATTGAAGTATGGGTCAAATGCAGAGCACAGATTTCCCTACGGTAACAGTAAAGTATACCATAACCTTACACACTGGACAGTTGCTAGTTAGTCGCAGGGATGGCACAGAGACATACGCTGACAGACCATTCTCATATTCATTCACCAGGGATAATCTTTAACCACATCTATCATATGCATTTCATCAAGAGCACTAACTGCTCTTCCACCGTGCCCTCCAGTCACAAGCATGGTTGTCTAATTTGTACATCTGACACCCGCTCCAACCTTTGTTCATAACCTTCACCATCTATTCACTTTTCCCCCACATCTCTCGCGAGTGCTATCGTCACAGGGGCAATTTGAATTCATTACGCTCAATGTCAATATTGGCGCACGGGCACTGTACGGCAGACAGGTACAGCTTGTTGAATGAGTAGAGCACACTGTCAGGAAGCGAAGAGAAAGACAGGAGATCAAACAACTCCGAGCCTCCGCGGGGCCACTATAGGCTGCCACGCCATCCGCCGAGCAACAGCACCGCCGATATACCATCACCAAGTCTATATTTAGCAGCGGTCCTTCCACTCCAGCCTATCACTGGTGTTAAGCAGTTACCAGTGCCATCAGAAAAGTGAAGGAAGTGACACAAGGAGACAAGGTGGGAGGAAGCAGAGGAGGTCCCTAAGTCACTATGTAGGAACTAGGACGTTTTGGTGTCTGGATGTGTAAAGACATGCGCTCAACAATGTCACCTATTCCTGTTAATTCGAGTGTGCCAAACCTGGGCCACAGCGGTTGTTGTTGTGGTTACCATGGATATGCACATGCTCAGTGACAATATTTTAAAATTGTGGAACTCTTTTTTGCTTCTCATGTCACATCAGAGAAATTATATTTAAGTCCCTTGACAGCGTTGCTCCAGATCCAGATATTCCATTAATATGTCCATGAATTTGCCATATAAGAATAAAAGCTTTATTAAAATTGTCTCGTCTGATCAGTGTAAGTAATAATTATACTGTGCAGCCCGAGTGACTACATGCCACTACTGTCCCCACTATCCGATCTGACAGCCTCTGGCACATGCACGTTGGTGTCCTCATCATTGTGACATTGCTGGAGTCCAGTGGAATGCTCGGCAGGCTCGGATGCTCTCTTCCTCCTCCTCCTCCTCTTACTTGTTATGTTGCCATAGCGGCGAAGGGGCCATGAAACATTACGGCTGACAGTAAAGTCATCTCATTTTACTGTTGCTATGACGACAAACTCCTCGCTGGCGGTTGAGGCCGGACCGAGAAGCCAGTGTGTGTCTTTGTGTGTGTGTGTGTGTGTGTGTGCGCACTTGTGTGTGTGTCTCCCGTGGGCTCCAGTAAAGCTCAACACACTAGCTGGGCTCTAAACAAACTTTCATGCCACTTCTATGGAGGCCCCCTCAGGACAAAAGACACGGATCGCTCAGACTAAATGATGCCTGCTCAATGTGTGTGTGTGTGTGAGGGAAGGAGCTTTAGATTTGTTTGACAGATGGGACAGAGTCTTCGGATCTCTGCTGTTTGCTGTGTTTTGATTGTGTTTGGCTTGTCTACACTTGGAATATAAAATGCAAGCTGAGCACTGAGCATGTGTTTGGAAGTTGAGACAGTGTGTGCTAACCACCAGGGTTTATACATAAAGCCTTACTACTGTATATAGTTACTGATGGATAAACAACACATATACATTGAGAAAAACACACTAACATTTAGACTCTTGTTTGATTGGTTTTTGGTGTGTATAATAAACGAGAAAATACCCAGTTAAAAGCAGAGCTGAAACTCTCCTCTCCTGGGATCACTCACAGTCACTCTGCATGTTCTCCCAGTGTTACTTCTGGTTCTTTCTGTTTGTAAACACACAGGTGAACTTGAGGTCAATCTTGTATCGTGAATGTGGATGAATAGTCATGGACCAAATCTTGTTTTATGACTACTGTTTTTCCAATGCAGTGGCGCAGTGGGTAGGCGCTCGTCCTTCAACCAGAGGGTCGGTGGTTCGAGTCCCCATCTGAGCGCACACTGTCGTTGTGTCCCTGGGAAAGACAATTTACCCACATTGCCTATGAATGAATGTGGTTGTGTGATTGGTGTTTGGTGGCGGTCAGAGGGGCCGTAGGCGCAAACTGGCAGCCACGCTTCTGTCAGTGTGCCCCAGGGCAGCTGTGGCTACACAAGTAGCTTACCACCACCAGGTGTGACTGTGGAGTGAATGAATATTGTAATGTAAAG
>JAVQKC010211246.1:0-10028 GCA_036025475.1 Philypnodon macrostomus
CTATAGAGACATTCTTTATTTGACCTCTGTAATGTGCCTATGTATATTAAATATACAATTGCCCGGATCAATGTGACAAAATTCACACGATTTCGTTTATGTTCAGCAGGATTATTGGCTCAATAAAAGTGCATCAAATTAATTTGTGAATTATTTAATTGTCATTAATCATAGAAGTACCAAACTCAATCCAGTTCTGCATCTTCATGGTATGTACCTGTGTGCAATAGTTGAAAAAGATCCAGCAAAGACTTTTGCGTTCACAGTTTTGGCCTGTAATTAATTAATTACTTAATTAACAATTAATATCATCATTTCGCCGATATAATAAAAGTGCGCTGTGCACTACTTTGAATGCATTATTGAATTACCATGAACTGCTGTGTTATGTGGCATAATCTATTGAGATGCCAAAGTTTAAGGCAATTTGTTCTGTATATTCATCTGTACATATCAGCAATTTGAAGCATCCTCAAATAATGTGGTATAGCTTTGATCCTCATTAGCCTGTGTTTGCCTTGTACTCGAGATAGTATAGTGTGTATAAATACTGCATACTGTACTATAGTAAATCTCTTCATGCTTCCAGCAGCACTCAGCTACACTATGTCCTGACACACAGGGCCAAGGGCACATATGCTTGTGCTATTCAATGTTAATTAGTGTTCTTATGGTGGAAGAATTTATTGATGCATCTTCCTCAAACCACAAATTAGTTGTTGTTTGTCAGCTTACCACTTGATAATTAGTGCTAATCAAATTAAGAATACCAACATTTTCAGCTTTAGAAATTTTACAAAATAATTATTTCACGATTCATTACCTTGAAGTTGCTACTACCATGTTCCCTAGCTCCTACACTCTGTCATGATTGAGTTTTCAGTAACATCATTGTAGTTCAGCAAACCAACTCCAATTAGTAGCTCACTTTTATTTTTTTACACCTTGAGTTTTGCAAAGGCATCACACCATTTGGCTTCTCTTCATCTCTTACAGTTTTAAAGCTCATTAGGTTTGTCTGCTGCTTTCCAAAACTCCATTGTTAATTCGGCGCCTGACTCTCCTGAGCTAACTTTTTGTTATTCAGCTATGTGCCTGCTTTGCTTTATCTCTCCTGGCTGCCTGTCTATCTTATGCCAACTCTTTTCTCTGTTTCTGCCAGTCTACACACCTTCAAGTGCCCATTGTGAATATTGCTCTAGCTGCTATTATGATGCCAAGTGACTGGCATATAATGAAAAGGAAGGCCTTAGGGAGCAGAGCACTTTTGAAATCAAATGATGATACAGGACTATCTCAAACAAAATATTTTTCTGATATAAACTTGGTGCTAAAAGTTATTTTCAGCACCTGGCAAGAAAATCAATAATAACCTTTTCAGCTTATTAGAATTCATGTTGTCTTAACTTCTGCACTTTCTCATTGCTCAGTATTAAGGCAAATCTTTTGAGCGAGATCCATCTTGAGAATTGAGCAATCACAGGCTGTTAGAAAAAGATATTAAACAAATGATTGGCATTGATCGGACTTTGCCAATTCTCTAGGTTTCTGAACAGTGAACCCTTGGGTTGTAAAAGTCAGTACCAGAAACAGCACAGTAAAAAATGAGTTAGTTTCAACTCAGAGGCATCCATGGTATGACATAAAACTTCAACCAAGTTACACCAAGAGATTGGGCGAAACATGTTTTTGTGTAGATACAGTACATAGCCAGATCTGTAATCAAACATGGAGAGCATTTGTTTTGTAGTACCGTATTTTCTGCACTATATGGCGCACTGGATTATAAGGCGCACTGTCAATGAATGGTCTATTTTCGAACTTTTTTCATATATAAGGCGCACCGGACCATAAGGCGTATTAGGTGAAACAAAACAGTCAGTCAGTCAAACTTTATTAAACGTGTTCACAATAACTCTCAACATTGTTCAAACACTAATGGGCGTATTCACAATAACTTTCAACCTTGTTCAGTTGTAACACGTAAAAATGGCCATTTTGGGGTCATATATAAACACTAATAATAATACACTACTAATATTACGTGAAGCATAGTACCGGTATGTATTACTCCGTGACGCTCCTGACTCCCGGAGCTTTGTAGTTTATCGAAGTCGTACCAAAACATTTTGACGGAGCGCCTTGAGCGCCGTGTGACACAAAATCGCTTGGAGGTCAGTAAGCGTATATATGGCGCTCCGGATTATAAGGCGCACTGTTGGTTTATGAGAATATTAAAGGCTTTTAAGTGCGCCTTATAGTGCGGAAAATACGGTAAATGCTCTATCAACCCACAAACCACAACAAAACACTATGATAATGCATAGTCGTGGCTGGACTATAATGTTACTCAATTCAATTGTTTTGGTAGACCACAAAAAAGTAATAATGTTGGCCTTGCTCAAGGATGCAATGCAGAGGTGACAATAATAACTTTTCTCTGTGATGCTTGGGGAAAGATGAGTGCGCTTGTACTTGTTTTTGGCCCCAGAGCATCCTGTAGTGTGATTTGCAGTCACAGTTGAATGACTCAGGACACATATCAATCGCCTGTTCTCTTTCTTCCTCTCAACATCTCCCCATCTCTCAACACCTCCTCTGCCCTTCATTGTCTAAATCATTGGCCTGTCAAGGCACAAAATCCTGGGGCGGGCACAGGCATACTGTATATATTCAGTGGTACATCCAACCTAAAAACCCTTTGCTGCTGTGAGTGACCCTTGTGCCAACTGGCAGTGTGGTTGTCGTCATTTGTTTACCACATGCTTTGATCCACACACAAGAAACACTGAGTGGATAACATTAGCATTTGAGTGAAAAGTGCTCTCTCACTCTTGTTTTTTCATTCAGCTGACTATGGAGCGTAGGTGGAAAAACTGTGCTGTATTATCAGTCAAGGATCACTTTTGAATGAAGGTGATTCATCCATAGAGAAAAATGTATTCCTCATTGACAAAACAGGGCGGGCTCCTTGACCAGATCAAGTTTGTTGTTCACTTGTGTTTTAGTTGGGTTTTGTCAGTTGTGGCAGATTAAGCTCTAGATGGCTGTATTGCTGTTACTCTCTGAGACAAATCTTCTTTGCCACCATCTGTCTGTAGCCCCGCTCATTACCCACACCGCTGCACCGCATTAGCATGTGTGTCATGTATTTTAGATGGACTTCTTTTATCCACGTGATTGACATTTACATGTTCTGTAATTGTGCGGCTTATACATTTTTATCAGAAAGGAAAATTCATATTTCAATTACGATTTCTTGGAAAGTCTTTCAGATAGAATATAGCGGTTCAATAACAGCTTGAGGTTTTGACGTCAGACTTCAGTCTTTTTTAGTTTCAGTAGTTTGCAATGGGTGCTTATGAAATACCAGCAGGCGTGTTAAAAGAATATTTAGAATGTTCGTCATATACATGGAAGCAAATACACAAAAAGCTAATTTGAAGCCAGCCCACTGTTAACCTCTGTAAATGTATTTTATTGCAAAGTTACAGTTGCTATTCTTTCTTCTATTTCTTCTACTATATCCAGACTTTCTTCTCCCCAGACGATTCCTCCAGCTCTCCCAGGAACAGATAAAGAGAGATATTATAAGAACTATAGCAATAGTCTGGGATCTGAAAGTTGTTTCTGTTAGTGGCTAATTCATATTTATTTACGCAGGCACTTTAGTGGACAGTTTTAAAGGTTGGCCATAGTCACACAAATAACCCTTGTAGACCAAATGTTAAAGTAGTAACATTAATATCTATTTTATTTCTAACAGCACTGTGAGAACTCACACAGAGATGTACATCTAATATAAACCAGCGCACTGTAGATGGAGAGTTCCTCATTAAAGCAGGCGGCCCGAACAACTCTCCACTGAAATCCACACCATTACCTTATTACTAGGAGAGAGTCATTAGTCATCGGGCTCACACAAAATGAAGATGTGATGGAGGAGAAGGGGACCTGCTTATGTTACACCTGTGGGTGGACAAATACTTTATTATTAATTATGGTACTATTGCTGTTTATGAAGAGTGGACAGTGTAGGAACAAACTTTTTAGAGCCCACATATGCTCATGTTATTAGGTTGACTTTGTAGTAAAGTGGCCTCCAATGTGGTCTTCTACAGTCCACCTGCTTTAGTTTAAGGGATAGAGATAGCAGATTTTGGATGCAAAACGAGCCCTTCTCATCTGACCCAAAGAAAGCTGCAAAAACTTCATATTTTCTTGCTGTTAGACCATTCTCTGTAAACCTGAGGCCGGGGACATACTGGATGTGGGTGTGTTGCCTCGCTGCACAGCTTTGCCCTGTGTTGTTTATGTTTAAAATAATGTGGAATATTAGCTTAATTTGGCCTAAAATGAGAAATAAAGCATGCCCTGATATATGCTTTTTTACTAACTTTTTTTGACCACATGACTTTTGTTTTTACCTTGTGTGATGAAAGAGGAGGAAGCGAGAGAGAGCGGTAATCATTGACTATATACTGTGATCTAGGTCCAAATATAGGCAAAAATAATAAATATATGTTCTCTATGTATTTTGAATGAGAACCGTGGGCTTCTCACTGCTTGTGGCAGACGCAGCCTGTGTGCACAGATCTGCTAAGCAGGGCAACGAAAGGAAATTCAGCGAGCCGATGGTTGTGGACTAGCGCTACAGTTTCAAAAATATTCATACAACTTGTCTGGCACCAACCGCAATGCCACGCTCTTAATCGTCTACATCTCTATTACTTAAACTTACTTATTTATATCATTGAACACTTGGCTTAAACGTCTCACCTCTCTGAATACACTGAGTGACTGTCATCCCGTTCCTTAGGTTGACATTTCTGTTTATGCACTTCAATACACCAGATTAAGTAGCCAGATTGTGTATTTGGTTCAATGTACATATGTGAACTACTGAATGTGTTTATATTGAAGATGTCATTCCATTTTACTCTGCCTATATTACTATGTGACTACTAATTGTTGTTCTTTTACCTCATTGTATGTCTATTGTCCTGACATTTATTAGTGACCTTATCCCACCAGAGCATGTTCTATTTTAGTGCAGAAACAAAGCTTATTCATGCACAAAACATAGCAACCTTCAACAACAGTCAAGAGATAGTCCCTTGCAGTTCAAGAAGTGAGTATCTGAATGTTTCTGCATTACTCTGACACGTTGACAGGTGATGAGCACAATCTTTGTCAAACACTATTTGGGGTGGCTGTTGCTAGATATGATGTGACACACTTCTTCACTGAACTCAAGTCATTGTCTGCGGAAACTAGATCTTTATTGTCCACCTACCCTCCATAGTACCACACTACAAAACTTTACATCAAACCAATATTTAGTGGTTGTCCCTTGAACTTCTAGCTCGTAGTGAATCTGGCCATTGTAAATAAGACATTTTTTGCCTGGTGAAATAAAGGTATATGTAAAAATAAACAAATAATAATAAAATAACAATAATAATAAGTTATTAGCAGTATTAGTCGTGCTTAATATGTCGTTTCTGTGTTAGAATGGGTTACATCCAAGTACTCAAGCTTCATCCCAAAGCACAAAAACATGCATGTGTTAAGTCAATTAGTGAATCTTCTCCATCCATCCATCCATCCATCCATTTTCTTCCGCTTGTCCGAAACCGGGTCGCGGAGGCAGCAGTCTAAGCGGGGAACTCCCACCTCCACCGACCACCGCCTGATCCACAACGCACCAGCCCTTTATGATAACTCCCGCGGGTGGTGGGTCCACGGGAGGGCCTGACAGCATTTGCACGGGCGGGGACTCGAACCACCGACCCTCCGGTTGAAGGGCGAGCATCTACCCACTGCACCACAGCCGCAGCTGAATCTTCTCTATTGCCCCTATAAATACTTGTGCATAAATGGTTGTCTGTCAGTATATGTCTCTGTGTCAGCACTAACTGACCATTGTTGTGTTGGTGTTGTGCCCTAGTTCATAGGTCAATTGGACCATCTCCATTTGTTGAGTTATGAGCTAGACTGATGACAGATGACCATATTTGGGGTTTTATGACTGAAACGTAAACACCACTGGAGATTGTAAGATTTCAGATCCCCTTTTGAGAACACACATCATATCTTTCCCACCATTAGTTTGAATCTTAAGCCATTTGCCTCATTGCTAAACCAAACAGCTGGGGAAGCGCGTGGCTTAGACGTCATACGGTAAAGCCAGAGGCCAGAGCACAGATTACAGCTTAGTGTGTCACTTTCTGTCAACTTGTGCTGGAGACCGTGGCCTAAGTGCAAAATGAGGTGGTGAAATCACCCCCAGCAAAGGACTATATAGAGGTCAGCAAGGTCAAGCTAAAGGATGGACATCTGCCAGTGTGTTAAAATCAGTGCGTAGATTACAGACAGCTCAGTTATGTAATTCTCCTGCACTAAAGGGCTGTGCTGCATGGACATGAGCAGGATACTACACGGTGAAGGAGTCCACAGCTTTAGGCGACACACATGTCAAGGTCAAAATCAGCCGCTGGACAGTGCAATGTAAAATGGACAGAGGAATAGTACCGTGCAAATGTATTTTAAACTAATGTGGCCAGGCCTTTTTATTTGTATATCACATTTAAAAACAACATGACTATAATGTGTTACTGTAGTTTCAGAATAAAATAATACAGAATACAAACAAAAGTTATTTTAGGCAGTATATAAGAAGAGAATGTTTAATAACAGTTTGTTTTACCAACTCCATACAATTATCCCACACTTTTCACGCCTAAGGGCCCATAATATTAAAAATCGATGGAGTTCCCAGATGTTCACCGAGACATGTGGGAAATATGAGCAATTACATAAGCGGCTGATTTAATTACAGATATCAAATTGCAATCTGCAGTTGTTGGTCCCATGCCTGGTTGCATAATTCGGGGTTAGTTAGCTAATACATTTAGGAAGGTTTCGTGACAACTTGAGATCTTAACATCAGGAAAAATGTGAAAATGATATGCATTTTTAGTTTCCTTGTTTGACTCTGTTATTGGTGGATCTTGGGGGACAATATCCGCTTGTTAGTCTTGAATGTAAACAGTAGTAGATTCCTGCATTAGGAAGTTTGTCTTTCCATTTCCAACAGTAAGCCCTTGTTATGGTCATCATTGTCATGTTTACACCTCTTCCTGTGCCTAAGTGCCAGCACTCTGAGCTATGATATACACAGTGTCAGATGGCCCTATTTATGTGCCATGAAAACCCAAACATTACACTTTGCCTAAATCTTAATGGCAGAGTGTGAGAAACATTGTTTACACGAACTCCGTGGAAACCTCTCACAAATACAGTAGTACCCACTTCCCAGTGGCCATTATTTTTGGTTTCCCAGCTCGACTTGTGCCACCTTATCAAAACAGTCCCAGTGGGATATCTTTTTTGAAGTGGTACCACCAACCAACTACTGTAAAAGCCTGCTTGGGACATGCCCAGCGGTGGGTAAGGTCCATGTATAGATTCCAATCAGCCAAACTATAAACTCACTTTTCGCAAATAAATGTATTATTAGCTGTGCGAAAAATGTACATGATGAATGAATAATGTAGGCTGTAAAAAGGCCAAGTGAATTAATGACACAAGAGAAATTGAGCAACAGAAACCTCCATCAATACTGAAATACTATATATATATATATTTACTTAATAATACTAGATTGTTATAGAATTGTACACAACAGAATTAGTCATATATGCTGCTGTGGAGATATGGTTTTACACAGGCTAGAGTCTAGACACTGCAGTCCGTGTATTTTCAGTTTCATAAATAGGAGACCTAGTTTGGAGGAGCTATGGGCATATTTTAATTCTGGATGTACATGGACCTAATGTAATGCTCAATCTCTATGCTAAAGTTTCATGGTTTGTTTAAGTGGTGTCCAAATATATTTGTTTTTTGTTTTTTATACACAATGTAAAACCTTAATCTTGCCTCCTGAAAATTCAAATAATATCAAATAAAACATTAGAGCTTATTCTCAATTTTAATGCATGTGCGGCCCATATTCAGAGTTTGCCCCAGCGTTGTGAGTTTGAATCCAGCTCACAGATTTGCTGAACGCTACTCTTCACCCTGATTTCCTGTCGCTTACTCTCCTATAAATAAAGCAAAAAAAATATTCTTGTTAAAACAGTTGTGAGAAAAAACTTAATTAAGATGGTTTTAATAAGCTGTGTTTCCTCTTGGGACTTCTTTTCCTTAAAGGTGGATAGTGAGGACACAAGAAAAGAAGGAAAGGTGGTAAATGAATACTAGTCAACATTAGGAGAGGAAGTCTGAATATACATATTATATATAGGGTTGCACTGTCATTTCTGCACACTTGAACTTGAACAAAGGTAGTTCTTCCAGCAGTAAAGATAAGAAGTATTGTAATTTGTGAAAAAGCTATGCCCTGGTTCAAGAAGAATGAGTACTATGTAGATTCAGCTAGCTTCTGAAAGAGTTGGGTGTGTTGGGTGTCTAGATGAAAAACAGATATGCATAATCAAACTAGACAGTATTTCAATATTTTAGCGCATTTTAATGAACAACACATTCTTTCACATAAAATATAATTGGAAACACCGATAGGGAGTTGCCATAAGAGGGAATGAGATAGGGGTTTTTTTCAGCAGAGTTGAGTTCATCTGGCTTTGTGGCTCAATTGATAGAGCATCTTAAGTGATTAGACAAGTTCGAAGACTAGACTAATATGCAAGATATACAAGAAGATACTGTATTAATGCCACAGAATATTCAAGCTAATTAATCAAACCTAACTTTGTAGCCTACTTTTAAAATTAACAACTTTAGCTCAGTTTTTTGCATTCAAATAGTATCCCTTGCTCAGGTACACTAGTTGCCCCAGAAATGTCAGTTGCACTGTGCTTTCGCTGCAGTGCTGCTGAAAAAGACAGTCTCTCACAAAAGTGGACTCTATAGCTCTCTTTGTGTTTCTGTGCCCCGCCGGCCTATCTGCACTAACCCTGAGACAATCCCACTTTAGTTTAGACTGTCTGGGACCAGTGTGAACAGTGTTACTTAATAGAGTCTTGATGTGCAGACAGTGATAGCAAATGTCCAGATTACATTGTGGCGATTAGTCAGTCTGCTCTGTCCGCTAACATCACTGTGTTGTATTGCAGCATCTTAAGACCTGAGATATCTGTAATAAGGGCTGTGCAATATAGCAAATGTATTCTTATATATATCTGTTTCTCTACAGCCCACTGAGGCAATTGTGTTGTTATATAGGGCTATAGAAATCAAATTTAACTGAGTATTAGCAAATCCAAACTAAGAAAATAAAATTATGTTTTGACCAAATTATTTTAAGACAAATGATGTAGCCCTCATTCAGACCTAATAGTAGACCTGGATTAGACCGGCTATAGATCTGCCTTAACCCTTAGTAAGTTTTGATTTAGCTCTTGTTCTGACCAGCCATTAAAGTTGACTTGTAGTCATGAGTTATTACCATTATATTGCTATCATTATATTCAACAGTTTTTTACATATTGTACCGCACCCTAAACACCCCCACACATTTATCTGTACCTATAATTGCTCCTTTAGCTCACACAGAATAATGCTGGCCTTCCCCTGATGTGAGGTGTAGAAGATGAACAGTCGGTGAAGCAGCTCTCACAGGGTGTGATCTAGAGGGAGATGCAGAAGATGAACCAGATTTATGTTGTTAATAGTCATTCAAGAGACACATTTACTGCCAGGCTTTCTTTATTAAGTTTAAATGATTATCATGTACAGCAATACCTGGGTGGGAAGCTGGGTAGTGAAGCAGTTATTAAGTATTGTTTGTCCTTGGGCAAGACACTTCAACCACATTGCCTGCATTGGCATGATTCTGGTGGTGTTTTTGGTGGTGGTTGGAGAGGCTGTAGGTACGATATAGCTGCCATGTCAGTCTGGAGTTAGTAGCAATGATACTATTAGTAGTGGTAGTGGTAGTGGGATAGTGGTGTAGTAGTAGTAGTAGTAGTAGTAGTAGTAGTAGTAGTAGTAGTAGTAGTAGTAGT